>CAUYQV010096281.1:0-28194 GCA_963574575.1 Galagoides demidoff
AAAAAAAAAAAAGAAAGTAAGAAAGAAAGAAAACTGAGGCATAGTAATGCCAATTAGTAATTTATACAAGCTACAGAGATCTAGAAACCAGTTCTCCAGCTTTGCCTTTCCATGTTGCCTGTCATTCTGCAAATCTTTGCATCATACAGCATCAAGCCAACCCCCTGAGTCCCAGGTATCCCTGGCAGAGCCTCCTTTTCCTAGCAGTGGCCTTTCGTTGGTTTCCGTTTTTCATTTTATATTACTCTTAAATTAGGACAAACTGTGGAAAGGAGACCTGGTCCATATATTCTGCTCACATTCAAAAGGTGATGATTGGTTTATTTTTAATTGTACTAAACATCCAAGTGTGCTCATCTTTTTTAGACGAGCTTCTCCCCGACACCCCCTCACTTGCTGTTGGAGACATTGTTTTTCACTGCTCTTTCTGACAAGTCTTCAAGCTGATCTTTGGCTTTCGTGCTTCTCTGATTATACCCAGACTATATCCTTGTTGCCTAGTGAACTGCATGCCTTAGATAGGTCTGATTATTCAAAAGGTAATAATTGCCAAATTTCTCCTGGTATATGTGTATAAGACTTAAAATAAGCATAATACTGAAGAGTTTATTTTGGGAAGTTTCTGTGTGAGTCAAAGATCCAATGGCATCTTTCCCCCAAATCTGAATATATTAGCATGCATACTCCTAAATGCTTTAAGTTGGTAGTTACCAATATAGAAAAGGTTAAAAAAAAAAAAAAAGCAGCACATTTTAGCACTAATCTTAAAAAGCATACTATGGTATTATCATAAATAGATTCAAAACATGCTTTCAGTGCTTTCCATTTAAATTTTGATAAATATGGATTGAATATAAAATAATGTTCAAACAGCAATGGTATTATATTATTTCATTTCATTTTTAATTCATAGGCCCATAATTGCATTGAAATAGAAATAGAACGTAGATAGACCCCACATTGTGAAGTTACCAGCTTTTCGAAAACTATGAACATGAAATTTTGAACATCCCCCCATTTAATAGCATCATAACTTCATGGGTAATTTATTAATAGGTCTGATGACTTTGCTTTGTTTTTAGTACTATCATGATAAGTACTCAGTTTTAGATTATCTAAGCAGTAAAATACTTAGAAGTTTGTAGACAACGATAGCAATCAAGTGCTCCAGGAAAACAGTGAAAAAACGTTTGTTGTAACGTTGGGAATCCCCTTTTGATTCATCCTTTTTGTGCATTAGGGTTTTTGAATGTGAGTGAAAGGGTCATTTGATCAAGTTGGAGTATTCTGGGAAGAGATAAAGTTAGTGTGATCATGTTATTAAAGATTTGTCGATTTCAGCTACAAGCTTCATTTAAAATGCACTGCCTCAGCTTCTTTTGCGTCCAGAGCTATTTTCCCGAATACTGTACAGGGAGGAAGTCAGCTAGTAGGGTAAAGTTCAGCGGCAGTTTCCAACTGGAACACGGGAAACAGAACGAGGGATGCACAGAAAAAAAGCAACTGGCATCATTCATCACGTCCTCCCCTCCTCTTGTATCATCTCAGGATGTAAAGAGTAGAAACAGAACTGCATTAGGGCCTGACTTCGTTAGCAGAAAATGTGCTAGTTCTCTGAGCCCTGGAGGGCTCAAAACTCTTTATTTTTAGGAATGGAACTGTACTAGTGCATGCCCACTGTCAGTCACTGACTCATTCTGGAATGGAAATTATTTCAGGATTCATCCTCGCTTCGTCATCCAGAGCTGGACAACAGCCACAACTTTTACTCTGCAAAATTTCAGACAGATGATATTTGGAAGTCATGTTTTCATTTAAGAACGCCCTTTTGTTTCTCAAAATATCTAGTCCAGCTGTTGAAGTTAACTCAGGACTACTGGTTTTAGTTCCTACTGCCCCAGCTTTAAACAGAAGCAGTGAGTTACCTCAAGCTTCTGTTTTCACCCCTTTCATTTACTTCACTACTTCAATTCCATTCGTCACAGCTTCTTGACTTCATCATTACATTATTGCCATCTCTTCCAATCATGCTCAATTACCCTCATAGAGCACAGAAATGTGTATGTGCATAGACATGGATATATCCTTTTCTATAAAGCATTGTGTTCTCTTTGCTCTTATGTTGTTCTCCATTTCTTTTATATTCTCAAAATCCATTTGGATGTTCAAAGAATAATGGCCAGTGCTCCCAGAACAACCAAAACCGCAGTATCATACATAATAACACCTCTTTCTACTCTTTGTGTAACATGGAGTAGACAGCCTGACACAGAATTTTGCAAATACATAATTTTCTTGTATGGGGAAAATGTCTAGCTAAATAGCAGTAGCAATAATAATAATAATATAAAAGTTTTCTATAGGAGTGTTTTTGTACCGGTAGATTAAGTAAAATGATTGAATCTGTGGGGACCAAAATGTTTATCATGGGAGTCCAAAGAAGAGAAGACAAGAAAAAAACACATAGTTGAAGAAAAGGCAAAAAATGATAAGCCCATGAAAGGGTGCGGTACATCAGGATTAAGGGATGAAGTTCAGTCATAAGCAAAAAAACAAAGTACAAGACCAGGAGTAAGGAGGTCTAAGAGCAGAATAAGATGGAACCTGTGCAGCCAGGGCCCCTGAGTCAATTAACAAAGGCTAAAAATGATTCATATGTGTTGAAAGCTTCTGATTTGGGGCTTGCAGGAGTAGGTTTGAGAGCTCAGAGGAGCTGAGCTAGACCTGATGCCCACTCGGCCTGGGCTCTGCTGTCAGCTCCAGGAGCACCTTCCCTTGGCCGCCGTTCACATGGCCCCAAATTCTGGGCTAAACCCACCTCACTGAAAGCCGATTCAACAATTTTACACCATTTTCTGTTTTGCTCCCATTCCCACGCTGCCATGTATGTGTATGTGTGTGGGTGTGTATGTGCATATGGTTTTATATTTGTGTGTGTCGGGGATACATAAAGGTTGGTGGGTTTGTACATATGCCAATACTCATTATGTTATTCACTTTTAACTGATTCCTTACTACTCCTTATTGTTACTGTCATTATTCTTAAATCTCAGATGTTCTCTATTTTAATATATAACTGAAAAATTTTAGAATGGAAATGTCTTCGGGTACATTTTTTTTTTAAGCTATAATGACTTTCAAAAGTTTTGGCAACATAAGGTTAGGAATTAAATAGTTAACTAGAGATGCACCACGGGTGAAATGTGGATAAAACTGAACGCTGATGGAGTATGCAAGGCAAGATAAAAAAAAAAAAAGGAACACTGGAGTGAGATCCTGAAAACTATACATGATTGGGGGTCAGGAGTTGTGTGTATGTGTGTGTGTGTGTGTGTTTCAGGAGATTGATCACAATAGATGAATGTTATTTGTGTGTCCATTCTAAACCACTCACCACCTACATTCTCCAGTTTGTAATTTTGTAAGGAATGACATAGAGAGTGATATAAATAATTAGCATTTTTGAATTCCTATGTTTCCTTTGGTGACAACCAAGTGCCCAGCCTCATGTGCTTTATGACATGTCCTGTGTTCCTGGATTGCTGATGGATGGGACCTAGAGCTTAGGGCCACGTTTGCTTTGCTCAGCACATCTCCAACTCAAGAGTGAACTGGGACACCCTGAAAACTACTGAGGGCGTCTTCCCAGATCCCACTGGGCAAAGGAGATACTACTTGTGATTGGCTGGTTCTCCAAGGAAAAATATGTGTGTGTGTGTGTGTGTGTGTGTGCGCGCGCGCGTGCGCGCGCGTGCGTGTGCAAATGTTCTGTCTGCCCTTGAGGGGCTGGGGAGGCTAGTTATTCTTCTGGAGTAAAATATAATGGGAACTCAAATGTATTTTGAAATTTTTAGCCATAACACTTCTAATTGTAATAACTGGAGAAATTCTGGCAGAAATGAAATTTGGCAGAAAGCCCAAAGTTGACTGGTTTCACTTTCCAAGCAAATATTTTTTCACAGTTCTAATTTTTACCTGCTTCTTTGGGAACCTGCTGAGCATTTTGGGTGAAGAGCTGAACTTCTTTGTGGGAGACTTACAGGTTCACAGGCAAGGAATCTATTTCTGCTCTTTCTTGGAAGCTCTAATCCCAACTTTCACATAACTTCCTAGTGTTGCTTAAAAACTGCTGTTGCAGAATTTAAAACTTGTTTTCTACTTTTCAAAAAAGAGTAGAAGAAAGAAGGTAACAAAATCTGTCAACAGGAGCCATGAAACGATGGACAGTGAATTTTGCAATATTCCTAAGACAAATTCATTCAATAAATGCTTAATGGGCACCCACTGTTTATGTCATTATGTTAAATGTTAAATACTTCTGAAGCTGCTCATTTTAATCTCAAGTGTCAGTTTGTTTATTGGAGATCTGGAAATTTTAGTTCCAAGTAACAATAAAAATTTAATAACCAGTTTGCAAAAATGTTAGGGATGGCTATGCCACCCACTATTTGGGAAAACACAAGGATATCATGTTTGGAAATGCTTTACATTTTTCCCAGGCCCCCAACAAAGGAAGTTGTAAGGATTATTTCTGGCCACTGTGTGGTGGCCCACCTTCCATATTCACAGTGTACGTGTTGACAGTTTGTAGAATAATGAATCTGAGTGAGTCTTTGATTGAAATCATAGTAGATTTGGTTATGCAGAATCTTGGGGATTTAGAGATAGAAAGTTATGCTGAATTGCTGGCAAGTGCTTGATAACCTATAGGAATACTTAAGTTTCTAAAATGTAAAAAATGACTTTTAAAATAAACAGAGATGCTTATCTCTACAGTCTGAGTTCCTTTTCAGGTGAATCATCCTAATGTCGTGGGAGTTCCCACTAAGTAGAAGTGACCTATCCATCCGCCCAAGATTTGTGTTACCTAAAAGGAATCAAGTTTAGGAAAGCAATTCAAACTCTTTTAAAGCTGTTCAAGCCTAGTTTCATAGGGAATTTTACAAAGTAGCCCAATGTATAATCAGATTTAAATTTCTTTTTATTTTCACCACCCCCGATTTCTATTACAATTGAATTTGAATACTATTGGTTGAGGAAGACTTCTACTTACAAGTGTAGATTCTTTGTTGTTCACTGACGTTATTATCTTAGAGTTCATGGGGGAAAAAAAAGCAGCCTTCAATCTGAATAACATTTAAGAGCTGATTTTTACAATTTGTCCTTTAAAAACAGGTGTAGAATAAGCATTATAAACTGAGTTTCTCCACTTGTGGTGCACTTAGAGGATTAGGTTTGAATCCAAGGGAGAAGAAACCAATGACAATGCCAAATTTTTAAGGATAAATCCCTGTGAGTAAATTAAGAGCTGATGATACTGACTAACTATGCGCTCCGTGTGCATCCTAAGTGCTGACGACCGTTAAAGGGCTTCCACCCTGTGGACTGTCGCTAGCACCAGCTTATCATTAGCAATATGACATCAGCTCTTTTTTTTGACATTACATACTTCCTCATGGGCAAAAGGTATTTGGGTAACATTATTGGTTCTGAGGGAAAGTAAACCAGAATCTGATTGATTCACGGTTTTAATGCATTAAAAATATTATAGCTTTAATTTACAAACATCCTTGTTCTAAATTCTTAAAAACTTATTTAAAATGTATAGCATTATCCAGTGTCCCCTACAAGTATGAGGGGGGAGTAATCAGAAAGGGCAAGTATTTGAACAAGATGCCAACTCCCTTTTAATTTAGAGCATGTGAGAAGAACCCGAAGCTTGATAAGAAAAGCGGTATTCCACATGGGTTCCTAACATGTCTGTGTAATGTGAGCAGTTTTATCTTCCTACCCAAGATTAAATGATTAAAGACCACATTATTTTGAACTTTTAAAGGCTTTAGTACACATTACTGCTCTGAAAAGGTGAGTTTACTTCCATAAGAGGACCCACGCTTATTCACCAAGAAATGTTGCATTATTTAAGCATTTTCACTTAGCTCCTTCATTTCTTAGTTTTTCCAAATAATGCTCAGTAAAGAAAGCATCTGGAATTAATGAGGCTTCCTTTCTTTGATCAAGTCTATCAGTCATTAAGTTCAAAAGTGAAAAAAAAATATCAAAGCGCGCTGCTGTTTGTGGACTTAGGCAGAGAAAATATTTTAAACAAAGACTGACTTAAGATCACTGGAAAGAGTTTGTGTAAATTCAGGGACTGATGTATCGGAAACAAAGTTGGATTGAATCGAATACATTTTGTTAGTTCAAGAAAACAATATGATTAGTAGGAGAAGAGCCACCACCCCCATCAATTTCCAAGCTGGTGAGAGTTAGAATCTGATGATTTGTGCTTTCTGTTAGTGTGATTTGTCAGCATAAATTTCAGACGTTAACCTTAACACAGAGATGGAAGTTGGCAAGAGGGTGAAGGAGGAGGAAATTCCTAAAAACAGATCCCAAAGTCACTAGGTCCTCCAGGATGCTTTTAGCACAAAAATTATTCATCAGTAAATAATTAACTTCCTTACCTCTGCCTACACTGGAATGACTTAAAGGTGTGCGTGCCAGGAAGATGTGTTTCAAAACCACAGGTTATTAAAGCGTCATCTCCATTGCAATATGGTTGCTCATTTCTTGTCTGTTAATTGCTAATAGCATATTTTGAATTAAATGAAACAGTTTGGTACATATGAATTAGCTTCATATAGAAGCCTATGGAGACAGATGTTGATACTTTTAGTAAAAGAAGGATTTTTAAGCTAGTATGCTTGGGTAATTCATCTACCAAAGAACTGCTTCAATTGCAGAATGAAATCCCTTTCTGTGTTTTTAGGGATACTGGTAGAGGTTTAAACCAGTGTTTCAGACACAGGCACATTTGCTCATAGCCTGGGCTTGCTCACTCTCTCTTCATGGCGGAGGGCCTGAGCCTGCTTGCTTGCTGTTTCTCAAGTTTTAGTTTCTACCCTAGAAAAATAGAAAGAAGATGAAATTCTCCTCACAAGGCCACTGCTTCCTGGTAACTGAGCCACACATAAAGGAGGGTTAGGAGAGCTGGGAATCACAGGGAAGTTTGGGAAAAGGAAAAGCAGAGATGAAGCAATGAAAATAAAAAAGGAATATAATGAGTGGTGCCTGTGGCTCAGTGGGTAGGGCACCAGCCCCATTTACCGAGGGTGGCAGGTTCAAACCCGGCCCCAGCCAAATTGCAACAAATAAAATAGCTGGGCGTTGTAGTGGGCACCTGTGGTCCCAGCTACTCAGGTGGCTGAGGCAAGATAATCACCTAAGCCCAGGAGTTGGAGGTTGCTGTGAGCTGTGACACCACAGCACTCTACCAAAGGTGATAAAGTGAGACTCTGTCTCTACAAAAAAAAAAAAAAAAAAGGACTATATTAGAAAATCAAGCTTGAGAAAAAGGAGTAATACCAAAGAGGTAGCAATTTGGTAAGAGGTGAAATAATGTAGAATCGTATGAAATTTTGAGATTTTTTTTTAGAACAGCGACTTTAGGAAGAATGAGATAAAAATTAATTTAATAGAAGTATACTGAAGTAGAAAGAATGTCCATATTCAGACTAACCAAATGTACCAATGCCTTTTACTTATGGGTTTTCCTCACAGCATAAGGTTTTGCGACACATTTCCATTTGGTAGAGCAGCAGTACAATGGCTCACAGCTGCGGGATGCAGGCTCCTTTGCTAGGCCTCTGCTAAGTAGTCTCAGGGCCACAGGGACTGAGAGCATAGCCTGGTCACTTGGGCTGGGCCCTGCCAGGGTTCACAGTGCCAGGCCCACTGCCAGGCACAGAGACCTCATAGGAAATTTCAAAAGTGAGTAACTTTATTTGATGGTTTTATGGTTTTTAGCTAAAATGCATAGAGGAGGGAACAACAGGAAGAACCATTTGGGGGGGGGCGTAGGTTGAAGGAAGAACAGACCTCTCCCCAAAGCATGATTTACTAAAATGCTTTTCATAAACTTCACATTTTCAGAGGACTCTCATCTTGATTACTGGTGAGAACGTGGTGGGTCATTGTCTAATGACAAAAGCACAGGCCACTCAACACTTCGTATCACATAGACTTAGTAATTTCTTCTCTTTTATGAACTATTCTTTTGTCTATCAATGTGATCACCCTAGTAGGACTGTGCCATCTTCCTTGTCACAATCCCATCCAGTGATTATCTGGTTTTTTATGATGTCTGTGTCCTTGTTTCAGGCAACACAATGGATACCCAGCTTATAAAGAAGTACTAGGTGTCTGCAGAGAAGGGTTTAGATTCAGATGGGCCAGACAAGTCCCATCTTTGCACCTTGCTGGTATTGAGATTAAGGGAAATGTCATTACTTTTCTTTTCAGACTCCCCATCTATGAATTCTCATCTGGATAGGAAAACCTAATGTATATAACACCGGGGGTAGTGGGAAGCTAGTGAGCATTAGAGCATTAATTGAACATTTACCGTGTGAGAGATACTATTGAAAATTCTGTCCTTTTGTGAGATCTCATTTAGTCTTCACAGGCATCATTTAGGTTTGTTCTATTATCATTCTCACTAAATAGGTAAGAAAAAGGATGCCTAGAGAGGGTAAGCAACTTACTTAAAGTCAAACAGTAAGAGTCAGAGACAGAACAGAAATTAGGCTCTCTGGCCCCACACCTGTGGGCCTGCCTCCTCAAGCAGAAAGTCTCCAAGAGGCTGATGGAAAACAGGTTTACAGACCCGTCCTGGAGGAACTTGCGTGCTGGTGGAAGGTATGAGAACCGAGGGACAGAGAGATACACTGAAGAGTGATCATGTGATACAGATAGAAGTCTTTTCAAAATGCTGGGGGAGCCCAGAGAAGGAGCTCCTCCCGGCCTGGGTAAGGGGGAAAATCAAGAGAAATGGAGCCACTCTGAGACTACATGGAAGTGATATTTGTACCCCTTCAAGTCTGACTGAGTTTTATCCATTTTAATCTATTTTTATCTGTACACAAATAAATGTGGTTGAGGAGAAGCAGTATGTGAAGCCTGTGCCACCAAGTCCCTCAAGTTACTCTGCATAAGGAGGGCCCCGCTTGAGTGTCTTCAGAGGAGCCGATTCACAGCAGGGCCAGCCATCTGGGAAAATGCTTCCTGCATTGGAATGATACAACCTGTTGTATTTCTCTCTCTCTCTCTTTCTCTCCCTCTTTTTTAAGATGCTCTCACTCTGTCACCCAAGTAGAATCCTGGTTAGAGTGCCATGGCATCATAGTTCACAGCAACCTCAAACTCTTGGGCTTGAGCAATCCTCTTGCCTCAGCCTCCCCAGTAGTTGGGACTACAGGAGGGCACCACTACCCACTACATCCAGCTACTTTTTCCTATTTTCAGTAGAGATGGGGTCTATCTTATTGAGGCTGATCTTGAGCTCCTGAGCTCAAGCAACTCACCCACCTCGGCCTCCCTAGGTGCTAGGATTACAGGCATGAGACACCAAGGCCGGCCTAGCTCCTTTTAGAGATAAGGTCAGAATGATATTTCTTAAGATGCCATAGTTTTTGAAGATATCTCTAGTGTTTTTCTTTTTTCTCTCTTTTCAAGTAGAGTATGACCAATATAACAGTGATTAATTTATTCCCAGCTTTGACTCCTGTGCCAGGCCAATAGAAGATTGGAATTGGATGTTTATTGAATGTAAGACCAAATTCCTAAGAGGAAGGTGTACCAGATACCCTTGATGTATACCTGGAATGTATATTTAAACAGGGAGACACTTGGATGAAAGCATGACACCACCTCCCATGCCCTGAGGCACAACAGATCACTGGGAAAAGAAACCAGAGACCCCACTTTGTGCTCTCCTTCCCCCGCAGTCAAGTTTGTTTCCTTTCCCTGTTCACTTGGATCAACACTTAACCCCTTCTCAAGCTTGGTCTCTGTAGTGACCAAAGCAATATAGTTGAAGAATGTGATTTCTAATTCTAAACTCAAGCTTGGAAGAATCAATAAGGAACCACTTATAGCTGTGGAAAGTCAACTTATTGTTTTCCCTTTGATTTATCCCTAGATTACACTGCAATCAATGTCTAGAAAGGATTTATATGCAGGTATTTAGGAAGCAGAAATGAGAATTCATACACTTAATTAAAAATCCGCCTTGATATTAAAATGTTAAATTTTTATGAAAATATATTTACCCAAGAGATTGTGTAAAATTAACAACTTTGTACACAGAAATATTTGAACTCAATTCCCGGTTCAAGTACTTACTATATGTTGTTATTTTTTGAGTATTATTTCCTCATCAGTAAAATGGGAACAAGCCACCCATCAGATACAGTTGTTACAAGATTTAATGGGATAAGTCATGTAAAATAACATATAATAGATATTCATTAAGAATAGCTATCATTATATTAATGTAATATAACTCTGATTATACTAGGGAAATGTCCAACAAGAGACTTATGCTGTAAAAATATGCATCATCTATGGGTGTTTAATGATTTTAATTTATTTGACCATTACAGTGAAATTTAAGTCATTTTATTCAATTATTGATTTTTTAACTGGCCAATTCCCTAAGCTAAGCAATTAATTTAAAAAATGTTTAATAGTAATATGATTAGGTTTTCAAATATGCCCAAACTAGCAATATTTTTATACTAATGATAACCTAATTTCTGACGAAATTCTATTCATTTATAACTGCTAGAGTGTCAAAAATTCTTCCTGTGAGGTGAGAGGAGCTGCAGAAAACAGAGGAAAAAGAAGTTAGTGCAATTAGAAATGGCAGTCCTGTTACTCAGAGAGATGAGACTCTAAATGGACAGTTAAACTAAGTTTTATCTGTAGATAAGCGGACGTTTCTTCTTTGGGGGCAGGAAAAGTAACTTCAAAGATGGCTCTATCATACAGCGCTTTGCAAATACAAATCTGTGCCCTTTGGGGGAGCTGGAAATGAAATATACTTTTAGAAGTATCTAGTGTGCAGCCATTTCTTATCTGGACAGATAGATGAATGCCTATGTTGGTTTTCTATTGTTGCTGTAACCAATTACCACAAATGCAATAGATCACAACAGTGCTGACCTAATGTATTATAGTTCTGGGGGCCCAATGTCCAGAATGGGCTTCACTGGGATGAAATTAAGGTGTTGGCTAAGCCAAGCTCCCTCAAGAAGCTTTAGTGGAGAATCTCTTTCCTTGCCTTTTCCAGCTTCCATAAACTGGAAATATTCTTTGCTTCATGGACCTTACTTGTACCTTCAAAGCCAACAGTGTACAGTCTGCAGATCTCTCTCTCACTCTCTCTCTGTATCACTCTTTTCTTTGTCTTCTCTCTTGCCTGTTCCTATCATCATTTTTTATTTTCTGACTCTAACTCTCCTACCGCCCTCTTTCACATAAGAAGACCCTTGTAATTATACTGTAGCTACTTGGATAATCCAGGTTAATCTCCCATCTCAAAATCTTTAACTTTACAGATCATAAAAAAATCCCCTTTTGAGGGATGCTACCTAACAAATGCAATCAGTGTAACCTGGGTTTTTTTGTACCCCCAATGAATCCCCAACAATAATTTTTTTTTTAAATCTCCTTTTCCATGTAAGGTAATATATTCAGACGTTCTGGGAATCATAATATGAACATGTTTTGGGGACCAATATTTTGTCTCCCACAATGTTGAACTTTGTCTTTTTCCCCTAACAGGCAACTGGATAAAGGATCTCTTTCAGTATCTGGCATACGATGAGAATACTAGTTTTCAGAAAAGAGTTAGTCAAAGAGCAAGAACTAATCCTTTTTATTATCATAACAAATCTGCTTTTGTTAATGTATAAAGCACACTAATCAGATGAATGGATTGATTTGGAGGAAGATAGCAAGAGTATGTCAATAACATAAGACATTTGGGGTAAATAAGATCAGCGGGAGATTAGTTTGAGACGCAGAATCCAAGTCCCTGTGTTCATGTGCTAGAAGGCCACCACAGATGGCCTCTGTACTGTCATGGCATAGACTTCCATTACTGTTATCCCTCTGCCCTTCCTCTTCATGTATTTTTAAGAGCTGTGAATTAATGCAGGACTCCACAGTACACTTGCTCTCTCATTTTATTCTCCATCTATTTCTTGGTTTTATAATATTCAAATGAGGCTAAGAATATATAAAGCTCAAATTGATTACAAATTTGACTTGGCAGCAGCATGCTGAATGTTTGAAAGAGATGAATTTTATTATTAGCTGGGGGATTTGCAAATATTAAGAATTATAGAAAAATTTATTCATGCTAATGGCTCTGAGCCTATGACATATGTATCAGTATGATATCCTGCACATAAATCCAAGCTGGGTTATAGATAATATACTTAGGTAGAATGTGGTTCACCACTTTTGCAATTTTATTCTAAATCAATTTTCTCAGAACTCAACAGTTGACTTCTGCATAATGCAGAGTAAAATAGCAAGCCTACTGACGTGTCACCTAAAGTGGGCATGCCTTCTTGAAGGTGATATCTATGATGGCTTCCTTGTGACTTACCAGCACACTCTGCCTGGTCTTTTTGTTCATTTTGTTATGTATATATGGTATAGTGAGCTTTTAGTGTACCCATTAACCAAATACAGTAGACCCTCCACAGTTGACCACCTTCTTAAGTTGACCTAATATTCATAGACATGTACCACATGCACGTATCAGTACTGTATACCTAGTTCCTTATGTTGACCCCCTCTGTATGTTGACCAGTTTGTTACAGTCCCTTGGGTGGTCAACTTACAGAAGTTCTATTATAGTCCATATTGTACATAATAGATAATTTTTCATCCCTCACAACTCTCCCACCCTCCACCCTTTTGAGTCTTGAATGTCCATTATATGTATACTATTCTGCATGGTCATTCATAGCTATAGGACAGCTGCCACACATAAGTGAGAACACATAGTAATTTATTTTTCTGTTCCTAACTTTCTTCACTTAGGATAATGGCCTCTGGTTCCATTCAAATTGCTACAAAAAAACCATTATTTCATTCTTTATTATTTAATTTCATTTCTCATTATTTCATTCATTATACACCATTCCATGGTGTGTATATATACACCACATTTTCTTTATCTACTCATCAGTTGATGGGCACTTAGGTTGGCTGGTTGACTTATCTTTGTAAGTGTGAATTGTACTGCAATAAACATACAAGTGCAGATCTATTTAATATAATGATTACTTTTCCTTTGTGTAGATACCCAGTAGGGGAATTACTGAATCAAATGCTAGGCCTACTTTAGCTCTTTGAGAAATCATCACACTCATTTCCATGGAGGTTTTACTAATTCACCTTGCCACTGACAGTGTACAAGTATATCCTTTTCATCATATCCACATCAACATCTGTTGTTTTTTGCTTTTTCAGTAATGGCCATTCTAACCAGAGTAAGATGATATCTTGTGTTTTCTAATTTGCATTTCCCTAACAATTTGTGAACATTTTTTTTCACAAGTTTGCAGGCCATTCATTTATTTTCTTTTGAAAAATGCCTGTTCATGTCATTTGGCCATTTTTTAATGGGGTTATATGCTCTTTTTCTTACTGAGTTGTTTGAATTCCTGGTAGATTTTGGATATCAGTCCTTTGTCAGACACTTAGTATGTAAATAGTTTATAAATATTTTATCCCATACTTTAGGTTGTGTGTTTACTCTGCTGATTATTTCTTTGGCTTTGCAGAAGCTTTTTAGTTTAATTTAGTTCCATTTGTTTATTTTTATCTTTGCCACATTTGCATTTGAGGTCATTGTTTAGGCCAGTGTCCAGAGAGTTTAACCCAGATTTTCTCTAGAATTTTTATTGTTTCTGATCTTATGTATAAGTCTTTAAACCATCTTGACTTAATTGTTGGACATAGTGAGAGATAGGAATCTAGTTTCATTCCTCTGCATGTGACTATTTGATTTTCTCAGCACAATTCATTGAATTGTGAAGAGTACCCTTTCCTCAGCATATGATTTTTTTCCTTTGCCTAAAATGAGTAGACTTGGTTGTAGGTATATGGCTTTATTTCTGGGTTTTTGGTTCCCTTCTCTTGGCCTCCCGCTCTCCTTTTATACCATTCTTTGACCTTGTAGAACCATCCAAGTGTTTTGAAACACAGTATTATGAAGTCAGCACCTCACATTTCCATTGTCTTCTTCACACATCCCTGAAGAAGGGACTGTCTTATCTACCCTAAAAATTTACCTTGTGTTATCAGCACAAAGATAGAAGCAGGGAGGTGCATTGCATGGTAGTAGACTGGGCAGGAAGCATCATCTTGTTTTTCAGATGCAGAAATTGATAGGCATTAATTTAGAAGGTGAGAAAAACAATATGGATATAGCTTATTGGATCAAAGTAATTTTTCTACTCTATGACCTACCTGCACGTATAGTTATTGGTGGGCCAAAAGGTAGAGAGAGAGAAACAGAGACAGAGACAGAAGCAAAGAAAGAAGAAATGCATGTCTTTTATGTGTATGTGACTAGCCTAAAAGGGCATGAGGCCATGTAATTCAAATCTCTTAACATTCTGGCCACTGACTTCCTAAGCAATAATTTGGGACATTTCAGAACATGATAAAAGCCAAATATTTGAGAAGCAAATAGTATCTGTAAATTTTAGCAAAAATAAGCTGGCTTTCCATTAAGATTAATAAAGTTATGATATCTTTCATGAACAATGAACAAAATAAAATTTATATTTTAATGAAGAAAAAATTCCAGGGGATCATATTAAATAAAATTTAGGTAGTGTTCATTCCTAACCAAGTAAGAACAGTACAGCTGACTATATACTGAATTCATCTATGCACATGGATAATCCACAGGGGAAAATAAAGATTTTTTTTCTTCAGCATGTGAAAGACTTTCAGTGATTTGTGGGAATCTATTTTTATCAGAATCAATTGGAAGAGTGTACTTTTGTATGGATATGAGGTTTTGGATGACAGGTGAATTTCAAAGATAACATATTTGGTGAGAACATATCGGTGTCGGACAATCATTGCGTTCATAGAATGCAATGTCTTATTCCTTTACATGTTGTATCTTTTTAATAGCATGTTAAAGAAAATGTTTTGTATCATTTTAATGAGACTACATGAAAATGTTTATCTGAATAAGAACTCTCTATGGAAACCACATACTCAGGGAGGAAATCAAAATGCAAATTATTTTTTATGTTTTCTGGGTCACAGAAGTCGTTCTCCACTGCTGTTGTATACATAAACCTTGAAGGCCTTAATAGGAAAAGCAAAAAATTCAATACGATGGGTCAATGTGGGGACTGAAATCTGAGGAAGAAGAACACAGAGGAAAAGGAACAGGTTGGCTGGCTGTTACCTGAGGTTGTCTGGGCCTTGGGTCACGGTGATTAAATCCAACCCACCTAAGTAATAGAGTACTCTTTGAAGTGCCTTATCCTGAGAGAGCTCCAGAAACCACCAGCCCCACGAGTAAATACTCAAACAAACACACACACACACACTCCCATATCATGCCCTGATGAGTCCCAGAAGGAGTCCCTAAAAGTGAATAGTAAACCATCAAGAAAAGAACACTACATTAAACAACAACAACAAAAAAAAAACTAGTTTTATGACCAGTTCTAGCACATATAAGCTAAATACCATGAAGAATAACATAGCCGTGGAAGGTCCTCTTGTTTCCTAGACATAAAAAATAAATTAGGCATATGTTTTCTTATGTCTAAAAAGCCTCGATTAGACTGGGTTACACCAGATGATCTGAAGGTCTCTCTGTTTCTAGCGACTGATATTCTGTAATCATGTAATCAGTCTTTTACTCTGTTTCCAGATACGTGATTTCTTCTACCTTGCATTTTCGCCAGGTACCTGGTTTAAATAGGAAAGTATCAGGATCATTGAAATGGGTGACTAACACAACTGTTTCTAATAAGGCATTCTTTCTTTCTGATGGAATCCCTGCTTCTATGAATAAGGAAAAAATCCACAATTCCAATAGCATATTGTAGCTAAATGTATCTGCTTGGGGTTTGAAGGTGTGAGGAATAAAGCAAAGGACAATTTTTACTTAGACTTGCTAAAGATTTAGTCAAACCGTATTCAAAGATTTTGCTTATCATTTGTGTGATCCTGGGAAAGTTTTCTAACTGCCACGAATCTTTGTTTTCTTATGTACAAATTTTAGAAAATACTAGCACCCCCTTCACCAGGTTGTTAGAGAAGTAACCGAGATGATGCCCTCCTAGCATTAGCGTAACTCCAACACATAGTCAGCGCTTGCGGGATGTTAGCTATTAACATTAACTATCTATTGATAAATGACTCTTTCTCTTCAGGATAGTTGCAGGAGTAGGAGGGAAGACACATTTTCTCATGTTTACATAAGCAGATGCTCCTATATAGACATCGTTAAACTTTTCTTATTAAAGGTTTGAAGAACAGAGGTAAACATGAAACACTGAAAATACTGAGACGTGTTAAACTGTCTGTTTTACAAGATCAAGTATTTTAAATGTCTTCACTGTTCATAAGGTGATGTTATTCTCTTTTCAAAGTCTGAGACATATCTGAGCATTCTGCATTTGCTTTCAGTGACTGTCGGCCCTAGTACACCTGCAAGTGGATTTTCAGAAGACAGTCCTGCTCAGGGCGAGGGCCTATCAGACCTCCAAGAGGTTGTGTCTCTGAAGGAGCGAATGGCAAGATACCAGGAAGCCGTTTCCAGGGGTGACTGCCGCAGCTTCTCTGCAAATGTAAGCTGCTCCTAATGATTTGGCATTAGGCAATATGCTCACTGTATGACCAAATTCTCTCCTTAATGCAAGAACGCTCAGGAAGGGGTTATAGTAGACAGAGCACAGAGTAGTGTGAAACAAATTCAGACCATCTGAATTTAAGTTTCAGCTGTGCTCCTTATTAGTTATGTGAACTTGAGCTGCTGTCGTAACCCCTTTCCAAGCTTCGGTTTCCAAACTGAAAAATGGGAATAATCATTTGCTACGTAGGGTCTTGGTGAGGAATCGGAGGGATAATTTATGTATAAGCCATAAGGCACTGTATAAATATGTTATTATTGTCATCATTATCACTTAACCTATAGCTATTCTCCTCAGGAAGGTTGGGAATTAATTTAAAACTTTAATAATGTGGGTTTGCGTGCTGCCCTTCTTGGTCTCATATATGGTTCATTTAAATTCACTGGAAGTATAATTTCTTTTGCTTTTCTCATTTCTCTGTATGCACTAAATCCATTAGGGTAGGCTTAATCAACATAAAAATGAGAGAGATTAGCAATGTAGGCACTCTGCTAAACCAATTATGATTATAGGAAACTGCAGGATTCAGTAAGACCACCAATTTTTAGAGCCAATGTATAATAAAGTCATATTCAAAAGAAACTGCTGGGTTCTGTATTCTGTGGCCTCCACCATAATGGAACATCAGAATATTCTTTTATAATTATAATCTCCAAATTAGTCAAGTTGTGAAAGAGAAAGAGAGAGAGATTAGCCAAAGTGGGTGGTATATTAAAATAGCCACTCTTAACATTCTTCTTTACAAATTATTTAAGAGACAAGGCTGACTGTGCCAAACTCATTAACAATATTGCAATTCCAGATGACATTTAACTTTTTACACAGTCATTAAAATACATTTTAGGCACTGCATAGATTTGGAATGAATGTACAGAAGTGGAATAAGTAGCTAGATCACTTCCCAAACCAGTAGCACTGAGGGGGCCTCCTGCCAGTCTTCTTAGATAGCACCCCCTGCTGGACCGTTAGGGAACTTTTCTATAAATTAGTATTTTAAATTATTAAAATGATTTATGAGGACACAGTGCATTTTGAAAATACCTAGTTAAAGACTAGTGATTTAGTAAATAATCTTTAATTTAAGAATCCTTTTATCCTTCCAGACACTATGAGAATGAAACATATTGGTATCAGGATATGATTTTATAATGTATTAAAAGAGAATGTTTCCAGTGGACACATAGGTAAACTAAATTATTCCATAATTTAATAAAAACTTAAAAGTTTAATTTTGATTAAAAATTTTCTAATATTAATCTAAGATTAATCTGAAAATAACATACATATAAATAATTTAATAATCCTCTTTCACGCCCATTTTACAGACAAGAAAATTAAGGGAGAGTGACTTTCAGTATATTATAAAATTAGGTAGTGAGGGAGCCATGCTAGTTTTTTAACTCCAGAACTCGTTTAATTAGATTTAACTTCCTCTCTTGTACAGGAAAGTATTTTGGCCTACAAGTAACATCCTATTTGCTTGGCTCCAAATATTAGGAGAAAGAAGAGCCTATACATTATTTCAGCAGAATCCTGATAAATATCTAAAGGAAAGCAAAATAATTTTCTTGTTTTGCAAGGTGGATTAAATGCTTGTCCAATTTAAAAAACAAACAAACAACAACAAAAAAAAAACCTCCATGAGAGCTGCTTGTGACCAAATCTTTATTTGCACAATTAGCCCAAATATTTTAATTGCAAAATCTGGAAGTCTTAAATTTGCAAATCCAGACCCAAACTGAATCCACTACATTTCAGTCACTTTTAGATAGCTAACAATGGTCAGTTTCTCTTTGTCTTAGGCTTAGTCAGATGGCATTTGGTTGGATCTAAACGAAAGTCCTGTCTGCGAAGAAGCAGTGCTCTGTAGAAGACCCCTAAAGAGAGGGTGACAGTAACACTTGTTGGGCAATGCATTAGGATGCTAGATTCTATGCTGTGCAAGCTTCCTTATTCCATTTATCTTCTTTATCACTTACAATAAACTGTGAGAAATATATCACTGTGTCCAACTGATAAGAAAGAATATTGAGGTTCAGAAGATCTAGTCCAAGGTTTTAGTTGTTAGGATTAAGATTCAAATCACCATCTGTCCAAGTCCAGGCATTTTTTTATTTCTCTTATGCCCTATAACCCAGGACAGTTATTTGAAAAAAGAAAAAGATGACTATGTAATATATCTATAAAGGTTTAAGTGTTAGGTATTCAAATTAACTTCTTATTATTGACTTACTCATTAGATTTTAAATTTTATTTCCAAGCCAAAGAATAAATAAGAAACACAGAATATTAATAAACACAAAAAGGTACAACATAAAGCAATTTTCAGCTATGAAGTCATTTATAACAATATGAATTACACGGGATACTTAGAACACTGTATAAATACAGCAAAAGTCACAAGAATGATCCCCATGTAAGCAAAGAAGGATCAGTCCAGTGTGGAGACACAGACTGCTTCTTAAACACGTCCTGCCAAGTCTCATGTAGAAACTTTCATTTCCAAGTGTAGCTGAGCTAGGGAACCTTGCCACTACCACTAAAGCACATGTCAGAGCATTGGCTTCATTCAGGTGGGTGAGCAGCTGCAGGAGTGTAATACATGTACCAGCAGTAGGGTTGGTAAGGGTAGTGTTAGTACTACTGTTAAAAAGTGTCAGCCACACGATCTGATTCCAAAGTCCAATGAGTATGTCTGTTTTTTAATCCACTTGGTAGATGAGAGGCAACCTGTCCATTATAGGAACGAAGTTTTATAAAAATGTGCTTAGTAGAAGAGCATGCAGTCATCAGCATAATTACTGAGATTTATCAGATTAATCTGCATATGATTTAGACATTGTGTATAGCTTCTTGAAACAATAAAGGTCTTATTAACAATGATTACTCCAATTTATATAATTTAATACTTATTTATTATCTACATATGATCTAGTAAAGCCACTTACATGATTTAAATAGGAGACGTGGAAAAAGAAATATTGTGGCCTTAAGATATCCTTTTGTGGCTCAGCGCCAGTGGCTCAAGTGGCTAAGGCGCCAGCCACATACACCTAAGGTGGCAGGTTTGAGCCTGGGCCCGCCAAACAACAATGATGGCTGCAACCAAAAAAATAGCTGGGCACCTGTGGTCCCAGCTACTTGGGAGGTGGAGGCAGGAGACTCGCTTGAGCCCAGGAGTTGGAGATTGCTGTGAGTGATGCCACAGCACTCTATGGGACAGCTTGAGGCTCCGTCTCAAAAAAAAAGATATCCTTTTGCTATTTTACTCTATCTTCAATTTCAATAGTAATGCTGTACTTTTTAATGAACTTAACACACATCAACTGGCAGTGATTTGGACTTACATTCAAAGTTTGTTGCAAAATATAGTATAATATATAGTATATCTAGTACATATAAGTGTATGCTCTTATCTCTTCTTCCCATAGAGTCAATGTGCATATCCTGAAATACTCTATGTGATAGTCCACAGAAGTGGGAAACATTATTAACTTGATAAAGCTGCCACTGGAGTATTGGCTAGTAATTCAGATAATCCTAAATATTAAGTGAGTCTGCAATATTCTGGAATAGGAGAAATCCAAAAGACTGTATTTTTAGTCTCTGTTTAAAAAATTATATAACATACTTGGGTAAAGATTCCAAGACCCCGAAGTCACCGAGCCATTGTATGAGAATCTCAGTTCCCAGGCCTCCAGATACTTTCCAGGTCTTAAGGCTTTGAGGGTTATGTCAAAAGACTGGCCCAGACCTCAGGAGATCTGTTCTGGTTTGAAGTGTCGCTGAGTCTCCTCCCAGTCACAAGCAGACCTAGCTACTTCCTGGAAGAGGGGAAGCTGCTGTGGGGGCTGGTTGGTTGTGAGTTGTCATTCCAACTGGGCTTGAGTGCCTGCTAGGCCCTGGAGAGTGCCGAATCCTCACAACCAATACCCTCGACTATGTCTGTGTGTAAGTTCTGACAGGATTCCTTGGTGCTTTTCAAGTTGCTTCCAGTGATGTAGACTGAAATTGGTTTTTCCATCTGTAATATAGCAAGGATAGACTAGAAGCCATCTACCATCAAAGCCCCTTGATTCTGCCCTGACAGTGCACTGAGCTGAGGCCTGGAGTGTGCTGATCCTGGGAGGGCAGAACTTCTGTTACGTTGTCTGTTCTTTGAGACTACCCATTAAGATAAGACAGATGTGAATTCAGATTCTGATGCCAACACTCAAGTCGTAGCTGTGAGAACTCAACAACTGCTGTCCTTCTCTACACATCAATTTCCATATTTTAAAATGTGGATAATAGATGTCCACATCTCATAAAATATGGAGAAGCATTTAATGACAGAACTTATATGGTGCACCAAATTATTAATCCTTAACTATGCCTTAATTAGCTGATATTATCACTGTTATTAATAAGTGTGCATAAGGAATAATATGAGGCTCTTTATTTTTGTTCATCTTAATGATTTTTGAAAAATTTAGAGTGAGTGAAATTATTTTAATAAATATTCTTGATCATTTGTTTGTCTATATTGACATTTGGGATTTTAGTGACAACCTGATTGAGGGTTAAAATGGAATTAATTATTCTAATATCCACTAGTCTGAGTATCGTTAGAGAACAATCTAATGTTCTAATTGCTCTAATAGGTCTAATATGCAAAAATCAAAATACATTTGAGATAAGATAAATTAACAAAATACTTTGAAGATTCTTCTGATTTCACATCAAAAGACTGATAAATGCTAAAACAACATGAGGTGACTGTTTTTACTAAGATTTTCAGTAAAGGCCTACTTGAATGATTGTATATTTTAATATTTTTTAATATTCTGCCTCTCAATACTTATCAACTGTTTTAAAAAATTGCTTTGAGACTCCCATGCTGTGTAGATGTAAAGCTCAATATTCTTTTTTTTTTCTTTTTTTTGGGGGGGGCATGGATTTATTTAATTTTAATTTCAGGTTAATATAAGGGTACAAACACCTAGGTTACAGTGTTGGTATTTGTTAGAGAGTCCTTCTTGTAGTTGTGTCATCTCACACCCAAGAGGTGTGCCATATACCGTTACATGGCGCCCATTAAGTGGAAGCACGCCGGTCCCTCTCCCTCTCCCCCTCTCCCCCTCTCCCCCTCCCTTGTTACCCCTCCTTCTTTCTCCCTCCCCAACTTGAATTGAATTGAGTTTTTCTTTTATGTGGACATGTATTAGATCATCTGGTTTCATACGAGCATTGAGTACATTGGATACTTGCTTTTCCATTCTTGTGATACTTTACTAAGAATGTGTTTCAGCTCCATCCAGGTTAATATAAAAGCTGTATTGTATCCAGCGTTTTATGGATGAATAGTATTCCATGGTATCCTATACCACTGTTTGTTAATATATTCCTGGGTCAGTGGGTATTTAGGTTTTTTTCACATTTTGGTAACTATGAATTGAGCTGCAATGAGCAATCTAGTGCAAGTATCCTTATGATAAAATGCCTTCTTTTTTCTTCTGGGTAGATGCATAGTAATGGGATCATGGAGTCAAATGGAAGGTCTAATTTGAGTTCTTTGAGGATTCTCCAAACTTCTTTCCAAAGAGGCTATATAAGTTTGCAATCCCACCAACAGTATAAAAGTCTTCCCTTCTCTTCACACCTGGGCAGCATTTGCAACTTTGGGACTTTGTGATGTGGCCTATTTTTACTGAGGTTAGGTGATATCTCAGGGTGGCTTTGATTTGCATTTCTCTGATGATTAGGGACATTATGGATGATGAGCATTTTTTTTCATGTTTGTTGGCGATTTGTCTGTCTTCCTCAGAGTTGGTTCTGTTCATGTCTCTTGCCTTGTGACAGATGGGATTGTTTGCTCTTTTTTTGTTGATTAATTTGAGTTCTCTAGATAGTAGTTACCAACCCTTTGTCAGATTCATAACATACAAATATCTTTTCCCATTCTGAAGGTTATCAATTTGCTTTACTTGTTTTGTCCTTTACTGTGTAGAAGCTTTTCAGTTTAATTAAGTTCCATTTGTTTATTTTTGTTGTTATTGCAATTGCCACTGATGTCTTTTTTCTTAAATCATCCAGATGATGGAAGAATCAGAAATGTGCACAGTGCCGGGTGGTTTGGCCAAGGTGAAGAAACACTTTGAGGATGAAATTACTTCTTCCCGGAGTGCTTTTGCTCAATACCAATACCAACAACAGAACAGATCTGAGCAGGTAACCCTACTCTGGATGATGGGTTAGTAATACATGGTTGAAATGCTCTCATTTCCCTTCCAAGGTAGAAATGTGTCTTCTTTGGTGGTACATTTGTTTTCATTATTCACTGACAAAAACTGTAGTTCTAAAACATTTGAGAATATCATCATTAAAGTATATCAATATATTGATTTACTTGGAGCATTCTGCCACATTTCGAGAGAACCATGCTGGAATATTTTCCTTTCAGCTTCTAATGTTTCAGAAATAAATGAAAATTAAATAGCCTAAGTTAGTCAAGAAGAAAATAGAAATGCTGAGAACAATGTTTATATTAAGCCCCTGCTTCTAGGTTATGATTCATGATACACTACCTGCTGGTTGTTTGCATAGATTAAATTTGAAGCATTATTTAGCTGCTTTTTGTGGTGGGGAACTTTCTATTTTTTTAAATCATCAAAAATTGAGCAGTAGATCCCAGATGTTACATAAAAATGGATAATACAACTTCTAAATGTATATTTTCTCCCATTTCATTACTTCATTATCATATGTCATAAGATATTGTAATGGGATATAATGGTTTTTGAATATGGGAACTCAATAATAAAACTTATTAAACTGAGCTCTGCATTTTGAAAATAATAACTGCACTGTAAATAGCTTTACTTAAGCCCATGTTTTCTATGAGAAAGGCGGTAACTACAGTATATCTGAAATTTTATAGTGAGAAATAAAGGTGAATATGTTTTAAATCCCCAGGATATATAGAGTTGCCTAAAGTTTAAAAAAAATGAAGCAAATGGGTATTATATATGGCAGGGGGCAGGGGAAGTATAACAGGCAGAATGATTAAAAATCTAATATGCAAAATAGTGTATCCTTTTTCTGGCTCTGTCTGAAAAGTGAAAAAAGGTACTCAATATATTTATTGCAGATTTCTTTCTAATGTAACCTAAAGAAAATATAATATGAATAAGATATTAAGATTGGGTATACTTGTAATCTAATATATAGTTGTTACAAATAGAAATCTTTGAGTGAATGAAGTATAAATTGTGTGTTTGCTTGAATTTTAAATTGTGTGTTTGCTTGAAATCAGTCTACAATACTATACAAAACAATAGTATTAGTAATTTAAATAAGAAATTCTGCATAGAAATACCAGTAATGTACCTACAGATCCTTTTCAGGGACAGTATGTGATAGAATATGGTACTATATGCCATGACACATACAGAATGGCATTCACATGCCTTCGCTGCCACTTACCAGCTGAGTGACATAGACCCTCATGGATCTAGGGCCTGTGCAGTAAGTTGCGGCCCTCATGGATGTGTGACCCGTGCAGTGAGTTGCACAGGGCCTCATGCTCAGAAGGGGTTCTCACGTGGTTTAGCACTCTGCTGTCTCCACCTTAAAATTCTTAATTACTTTTGAACAAAGGACCACATATTTTCATTTTGCATGAGGTCTGAAAAATTATGTAGCAGGTCCTAGATAGACCGACTTCACACCTCCCTGAAGACTCAGCTTCTATAAGTAAGATGGGGAAACTGGTGAGCAATTTGCCTATTACAAGGTTACTGTGTAGGTCTGACATGACAAAGGGCAACTTATTGGAAAGTGTCTTATTATCTGTTAACTTTATATTATTTAATACTCTCCACTATGGAAAAAGAAAACCCAACCCAAAGTGGCTTAAACCCAAAAGAACATTATAGGTTTACAAAAATGTAGTCTTGTGGAAGAGCGGTTTGATGTGAATTCTAATGGTATGCCAGTGCTAGCTTATACCAATTATCTAATTATTAAACTGGGGGAAATTTTGCAACCAGATACATTATGCTAACATCTTAAAACAACTACATCAAGAATATTTACACCGGGGAAAGTGGTAAATGCAACAAATCAGGGTTTTCTTCTTTCCTTTTTTATTTGTCCTTCTTCCAAGAACCTACAGTTAAATAGGTATCACCTTGCCACTAATGGAAGGGTGCAAAGTATGGTCCTCGCATGGTAGCCAAGGGCACAGAAACTGAAGCCAGATTACTTGGGTCCAAATGCATACTCCTTCACCTGTTACCTATGTGACATTAAGCAAAGTTCTTTAGACTCTGTGCCTCAGTTTCCCCAATTATAAATTCAAGATTATAATAACATCCACCTCATGGGTTTGTTTAGAGGAATAAATGAGTTAGTGTTTGCAAAGTGCTTAAAACATTTATATAAGAAAACTATATAAATGTTTGCTTAAAAAAATCACATTAAAAAAATCACATTAATCAGATTTATTTTTCTTAACCTCTGAGCCTCTCTTTCTCTGAGTTTGCCACATTCTCACCCAGATTTACCTCTGATAGTAATAAGAGAGATGCAGATAAAGAGTGAGAATCCTCTCCCGAGAAGTCTCAGGAGAAGTCCTTACATTCATAGCATCTAATCAGCTCCGAATGGAACACACCTGCTCCTTGTGGAACTGTAGCAGACTGGCTTAGACTTCTGTACCTTGTTTACCTAAATAGAGCCTCAGCATATGAAGAATATAATTAATAAGAGTATATTCTAGTGAAAAATAAAACCAGAAAGAAATATATATCCACTATAAGCTCCTTGCAAGTGTAATTTATTATTACAGGATATAGTCCCTACTCTGTGGATGTAAAATATGAGTGAAAGTCATAACACTATGCACTAGAAATCAATATTGGTGTGACTCTGGAACTGTGGTGACCTCTCTAAAGTTCAGTTTCATTACCTACCTTTAGACATGTTAATAATATGCAGTAATTCCGAGAGTAATGAATAAACTAAGCCATAGTGCAATGCAGTATAATACAATATAAAGGAAACACAGGTAGGAATAAATTAGTAAACCCCATCTATTAAATACCCACTGTATACAGAAGTCTATGGTAAAGGAAAGAAAAAGTCATTTGTACCTTAAAAAAAAAATGACATTAATTTATAATCCTTAATGGAAATTGCAAATAAATATCAAGTTTGGTAAGAGGGTATAAATGTAGGAAAATTATGTCTTAAAACTTTTAAAGTTATCTAAATGCATCCTAAAACTCATTTCTTTCATCAGCAGGAATTACAGACGTTAGCTGATAAAGAGAGGAAGTTAATTCTGTCTTTACCTAAGTAGTTGTTAGTGTTTTTGATTTTTGTTGTTGCCAGTACTTGAGATTTAGATCTCTGCTATATTTTTGCTAATGTATAATAATTAACATTAATTTGGAAATCAAGTTTAATTAAAGTTTAAAAGGAACTTTTTGGATTTCTGACAATATTTAATATCACAATTAGTAATGATTTCATAAGGTGTAGTAATTAAGTCCAATATGCCTTTTTGCTTCCTGATGTATCAAAGTCAGACATTTCAGGATTATTAGCTGACTATTTGGTAAAAGTTTTTCTAGGAGATCAGCAATTGTCCTCAACAATAATTCAAAATTATCTATTAGATTCCTTCTGTTGGCTGATGGCTTAGACTGTTGTACATCTATTGAAAAGGGGGTTCTGAAATAGAAAAAAAAAGGAGGGCAAGATATAAGAACATTCATTTAAAATTTAGGATGATTTTTTATTCATATATTCTAGATTTTTCATGCTTTACAATTCTGCCTATTTAAGTTTTTTTTCTTTCTTTTTTTTTTTTTTGAGACAGAGCCTCAAGCTGTCTCTCTGGGTAGAGTACTGTGACATTAACAGCTCACAGCAACCTCCAATCCTGGGCTCAAGTGATTCTCCTGCCTCTGCCTCCCAAGTAGCTGGGACTACAGGCACCCGCCACAACACCCAGCTATTTTTTGGTTGTAGCCATCATTGTTGTTTGGTGGGCCCTGGGCTGGATTCGAACCCACCAACTCAGGTGTATGTGGCTGGTGCCTTAGCTACTTGAGACACAGGCGCTGAGCCCTTTTTCTAATTTTCATGAAGAAAAGGAGCCACTCTGAGTCCCTGAAGGAGAGGGGTAGGGGGTGAGGTGTGCTGAGTTTCTTCAAAGAATAGGTTAGAGAATCTGTTAAGTTGTCCTAGTAGTTAGTAGTAAACATGTTTTACATCACCCACTTAGATACTGCTTTTCAAAACAACCGTTACTCCTTCCAGTAGATACGAATGAAGTACATCCCTCGTTAAAGGATTATAAGCCAGTCAGCGTATCTCTAGCTGATATTTAGGTGAGAAATTGATTAATGCTAGAATGGAAAAAGAAAGAGAGAGAGAGAGATGACTTTGTATCCATTCACTATGACAGATTCCATTTGAGAAGCACATTTTGACTAATCCATCCTATCAGCCTTACAAGGGTGTCTTGAAATAGCTGGAGCAGACGTTAGAATAAATGCATCATTGGTGTGAACGTACCATGGCCTTCTCTCTGGTTTTGTTTAGGACTTTCTTCCTCTTTTTCTTCTTTTTCTTATTTATCACTTTTATTAAGATTTAATTTTCATGCTATAAATTTCAGCCATTTGATGAATACAATTCAATGACAGGGACAGTTAAGCTGTCAGAGAGGCATTGCAGAGTTGAGCATTGCCACCACCACGATCTAATTTTAAAACATCTCTGTAACGCCAGAAAGGAAGCTTGTGTCCATTATTGGTCAGGGGACCATCTCATACTCAGGGTTTGACTTTAATCTTTTTATGTGAATTTCTTCATTTCCTTCCCTCATGTTTATGGTACTGAGATGCTCTTTGCATATTAATGTGAAATCCTTAAGCCTCTTTTTTGAGTTGTTTTCTCTTCCTCTTCCTCCTCCTCCTCCTCCTCCTCCTCCTCTTCCTCTTCCTCTTCTTCTTCATCTTCTTCCTCTTCCTCTTCTTCTTCTTCTTCCTCTTCCTCTTCTTCTTCTTCCTCTTCTTCTTCCTCTTCTTCCTCTTCCTCTTCTTCTTCTTCTTCCTCTTCCTCTTCTTCTTCCTCTTCTTCTTCTTCCTCTTCTTCCTCTTCTTCTTCTTCCTCTTCCTCCTCTTCTTCTTCTTCCTCTTCTTCCTCTTCCTCTTCTTCCTCCTCTTCCTCTTCTTCCTCCCCCTCCTCTTCTTCTTCTTCCTCCTCTTCTTCCTCTTCCTCCTCTTCCTCCTCCTCCTCCTCTTCTTCTTCTTCTTCTTCTTGCCTCAAGCTATCACCTTGGGTAGAGTGCTGTGGTATCATAGCTCACAGCAACTTCCAACTCCTGGGCTCAAGCAAGTCTCCTGCCTCTGCCTCCCAAGTAGCTGGGACTATAGGTGCCCACCAA
>CAUYQV010096286.1:0-17018 GCA_963574575.1 Galagoides demidoff
TAAAAGAAGTCTAAGGAGAAGTAATCTTGGAAGTAAACCATAGTTTTGGTATATTTAAAAGACAATAGGCTATAAAGGTACGTGTGAATCTCTCTAAATGTGGAATATAAATGTCTTAACACAATGACTATGAGAATGACATGAAGGCTCTGTTGGCCAATTGGATGAGAATGTTTCAAATTGTATATGGAAACAACACACTGTATCCCATGATAGTATTACTGTGCACAACTATGATTTAATTTAAAAAAGTTTTAAAAAAGACAATTTTAAGAATAAATGAAAGAGGCTCTGCGCCTGTGGCTCAATCGGCTAAGGCACCAGCCACGTACACCTAAGGTGGCGGGTTCGAATCCCCAGCCCGGCTGCCAAACAACAATGATGGCTGCAACCAGAAAATGGCCGGGCATTGTGGCGGGCGCCTGTGGTCCCAGCTACTTGGGAGGCGGAGGCAGGAGACTCACTTGAGCCCGGGAGTTGGAGGTTGCTATGAGCTGTGATGCCATGGCACTCTACCCAGGGAGATAGCTTGAGGCTCCGTCTCAAAAACAAACAAACAAAAAAAAGAATAAATGAAAGATATAAATATATATGATGGGCACATAAACCAATGAATAATAGTCTAAGCACTAGAATACGCTATCTACAAAGTGTATTTTTTAGTTAAATATAATATGTTAACATATATTTTTATGAAATGGATTGGTTCTAATTTAATATAATGAGCATTATAGTTACAAATAAAGAAAAGGGCCCTTGAATAATAAATGACTCACGTACTTTCTTTTTCCTGGATACTATATATTTCTTTTAATCATTGGTGCAGGAAAGAAAACACATTTGAGTGTGAGAAAATCAATGTGATGTCAAACATTATGCTTTTTTGAGAAATGAAAATTATAAATGGAATGATTTACTTTTCTCTTGATATGCCTTTATTACAGATTTAATTCCTTTGTCTTTTTCTCCTTTACCTCACTATACTTGGGGAACTCAAACTGTTCACATACTTTCAAACTATATGATAATATTTCCAAATCTCTCCCACCCTCTTTTGTATTAACACTATAATTCTTTATCTCTGTATATCTATAAAATATTGCTGATTTTTATCATTTCATTAACTTAGGAACTTCGTGTAATTTTCAGGTGGCAATCAATTTTTGATTTCTCATGTAAGATTGAATGGCTTTCTAAAAATGCACACTTTAATTCAATGTCTTCACAATGTTGCTATCAAGTATTTTCAAGTTGGATTTCTTCAAATGTCCTTTAAAATATTATGCTGCTATTAAAACCTAGAAAACCTAAATCACTAATGTGTAAATGTGTCTTATATACAGACATAACCCAAACACATGTGTATAATAGAAAGTATCCCAATGTTCTATCTTATGTGGTCCTGTCATCTTTAGACGTTTAAAGAATGAAATTATGTATTTGTTATCAAAACATAATATATCAATGGATAATAATTGATATATCTAAGTAACAATTCTACTTAACATTACCGAATCTATGTTAAAAATATCACTAGACTAGAATGTAAACTTTCTGTAGTATATGACACAAAATCATCATATAGCTGATGAATAAACAGATGACATTATCAATGCATGTGAAAAGCACCTTTTCTTTTTTTTTTTTTTTTTTGAGATAGAGTCTCACTATGTCACCCTTGGTAGGATGCCGTAGTGTCACAGCTCACAGCAACCTCAACCTCTTAGGCTTAAGCAATTCTCTTGCCTCAGCCTCCCAAGTAGCTGGGACTATAGGCGCCTACTACGATGTCTGGCTATTTTTTTGTTGCAGTTGTCATTGTTATTGTAGCAGGCCCAGGCCGGGTTCGAATCCTCCAGCCTTGGTATATGTGGCTGGCAACATAACCACTGAGCTACAGGCACTGAGCATGAAAGGCAAATTTAAAAAAAAAAATTTTTTTTGAGGCAAAGTCTTACTCTGTCACGAGTGGCATCATGGTAGCTCACTGCAACATTGGACCCCTGAGTAGCTGGGACTACATATGAATGCCACCACACCCTGACTTAGGCTAGTCATGAACTCCTGACCTCAAGGGAGCTTCCTAGCTCAGCCTCCTGGAGTGCTGATATTACAGGTATGAGCCACTACCCCAGCCAAGGCATCAAGGCACATAGTTTTATACTTGCATTCTAAAAAAAAGGAAAGAAAGTAACCTCAATGTTTCATTACATTACTTATTACTTTTTTTTTTTCTTTTGAAACAGGGTCTTTACTCTGTCTCCCAGGCTAGAATGCAGTGGCTTGGTCACAACAATCCTCCTGCATCAGCTCCCAAGTACCAACTATCTGAGTCTATAAATGTGCTCCACCACATCTAGCTAATTTGTTTATTTATTTTTATTTTTTAGTATAGAGAAGGGTCTTGTTATGTTGCCTAGGGTGGTCTGTCTGGAGCTCCTGGCCCCAGCCTCGCAAAGCTCTGAGATTGCAGGTATGAACCACTGCACTTGGACTACTTCTAGTATCAAGTATAATATTATAACAGAAGCCAGTTTGGGGATTTTATCTGGGGTCATTATACATTAAAATTGAGAAAAACAAGGATGATCAAATATGGTATTTCACTCAAATCCACACTAAGCATTTGGTCACAGGAAAATGTTTCACTAAGATGATGTTTTATATTTAAAAAAAATGACTTACATGGTGCTTGTCATTGTTTAGCAATTGTTTCCTCATAGATGACATTCAGGTGAAATGTATTGACCACCACTACTAATAAAACAAATGACTTTTTTTATGTACATTGACATATACATATATAGTATTTTTTACACATTTCAAAATTTTATTTTTGTCCATTGCCTATAACTGAAGTTTCAAGTTCAGTTTCCAGTCTTGACATCTAAGTAGGAATCTCTAGGACATAACCTTTCTAAATTGCTTGCTTTGATTGTAGTAATCAGGGGCAAAATTGAGTCAGCATATACTGACAACTGTGCTTACGTCGGCTTCATAGATACTGTCCAGAAGTAGACGAGGAGAGTAATTCTGACATCAGACTTGTGGACATTTCCTTTAACTAGTTTTCTCCATGTTTGTCCATTTTGTCTTTCTTATTTGATCATTAGTCTTTGTTCAAGGATGCTAGATAATCAATGAGCCCACAGTTAGTTACTTAAGAAAAAGACAGCATCCCAGAGCACAAGCACAAATCAACAGGTTAAACAGCCTCCTAAAATTATTCACGGGGAACATCATTGTCATCAGTGCTAGAACCAGACTTTATACACAGTAGGTTCTTGATAATTTTGTGTACATCGTAAAGACTGACAGTCATCTTGAGACACCCCCCAAAATGGAATTACTTTCTGAAAATTGAACTAGACACTAAGAAAAATATTAAATATGTTAATATACATATAACAGCTCTGAGGATAAAGAAAGTTTATATTACATTAAATTTTTTCTCATTTAAAGATAGATGAACAATAACTATGAAAAAAAGTTCAATTTTTCTATCCTCTTACCTCAAAATGTTCACCATTTTGACTTCCAATTCCATAGGTTCCTATTTCCTGTTTTTGCATTTTATATAAATAGAAACATGTCTTTTATGTTTTTGCACTGTGCTACTTTTGTGTAACAATTCATATGTGAAATTCTCCCTATTTGTTGACACAGTGGCTCATTGATTCCTTTTTCCTTCCGTTGATGTACATTTACTTATATACAAGACAGAAATGAATTATTTTCAAACTAAATAAGATTTAACAAAAGATTTTAAGAGTCACAAAACAAAACCTGTATTCTTAATATCCTCTTATAATAATTTTTATGATATGTAGACAAAATTAATTATGAGCCAAAATTTAGTTAATCAAACAAAATAGACAAAGTTGTATATCCATGTCATGTATGTAAGAAAAGTTTTAAGATCTATTCCTCACTAAAGATAACAGATAATCATTACTCCAAGTTTCATCGCAGAGTAATGCACTTTGATAGTTTGTTGTCATTCTCAAGGCGTCGTTTAAATGTGTCCAAAGAAGTAGACCACACAGATTCCACATGTGGATTTCTTAATTTACTTCATCAATTATGTAGTTTCCCTTCTTTCAAAACCTTTCTACCATAAAAGGAGTAGTTGAGATTTTGTCTCTAACGCCAAGCCCCATTAACCCAGGTTAGAAAAGCAAGAAGGGAACAAGTATTCAGAATAATTTAAGGTGAAACCTATTGTGTGTAAATTGAAATTTCATTATATGTCTACATAATCTGAAAAGACCATACAGGTGAAGCTATCTTTTTTTTTATTGGATCCTCCATCTGGTATTTTTGGTCACTTCATTCTTAGTTTAACTTCTCACCATGGAATTCTAGCTTATCATCACAATATTCTTTAAGTGTCCTTGATGGCCATTATTGAACCAAAGTTACAATTCCAAGTTTAGGGGGCGGTGCCTGTGCCTGAAAGGAGTAGAGCACTGGCCCCATATACCAGAGGTGGTGAGTTCAAAAATGCCAAAAAATGCAAAAAAAAAAAAAAAAATCCAAGTTTTATATTTTATAAAACAGAAGATATTATCACTTATATCCCATTATCCTGCTTATTCTAGCTTGATTTTCTCAAAGGAGAAGGGCATCGGCCCCATATACTGGGGATGGTGGGTTCAAACCCTGCTCCGGCCAAAAACTGAAAAAAAAATAAAATAAAAAATAAATTCCTCAATAGACTGGTTGGAGAGAATGATCCTGCTATTAGGTAAAATTTGTGTTAGTAACAAACATATGCCACTAAATTTTACTAATTATTTCATCATATTTTTCAATTGAATAGATTACAAATTAACAGATTCAAACCTACTATGTTTGACACAATTCCAACTAAATTTTTTCATCATGTTACACTAGCTTACTATTTATTTTCCCAAAATAATTTCTTCAACTTACTTTCAGACTCTGGCTATTTATTATTTAAACTTTTTTGCCATTTTAAATAAATAATAGCAATTTCATGATTAGATACTAGTAGCGGCAAATGGATAATGTGATATTTTCTAAAATATACACTGATTTATATATAACATGAAAAAATGTAAAACCATTATATATTTTATAGTTCCTAGCTAAATGTTATAAATAACTCAATAATTACTATTTGAATAAGTTAATAATTGAGTACAGGCATAAAGACTAACACAGCTTGCTCTAAATATGGGCTGTCTGGAACTTAACTGAGAATGTTCTTGTTTTGAACCTCAAAACTGCTTTGAAATTTTAAATAAAAATAGAAGAAATGGACCTCAAACCATATACATGCTTGACTGCCCTCATAAGATACCACATTCAGAGCACTAATATACATACTCAGGTGACTTAATTTGTGTACAAATAACTCCATATTATTATGTATAATAAAATAAAAATCTTAAACATAGAATATGTTAAATACAGATGGACCAAGAAACAATGCTATTCATTTTCATTGCCTTTATTTCATTTACTTCTGCCTGAAAAAGTACAAAAACAAAGCACACACACATTAATTTTTGTACAACACAGAAAATACGGAGTAAAATTTCCAGATTTTGATGTTTTTCCATTTGATCATGTCATTCTCTCATCATGCTTTCCTTTTGTTTAAGTCAGAGAAAACCCTACCTGCTCTCATAAAATTTATCGTACCTATATCTTACAAATTCAGTATTGATTTAATTATTTTCTGAATTTGTAAATGGTTATGTCATGTCTAGAATGTTGAGTGTACCTAGTAGTATATCATGTACTTAGTTTAAGACTTGGCTTACAAGTACACAGACATGTGTACACACATACACAATCTCTCACAATGTATCAGTCCAGATAGGTATTTCTCATGTATATTAGAATTATGCATTTAGGGATTTGTTTAATAATACTAATAGTAATATCATTTCCCAGAGATTCTTATTAATTTCAAAGATGGAACAAAGATGAAAGTGGTTTTAAAAATCAATTTGGCTGTTTCTGCTGTATTACCAGGGCACAATACACTAAAATTCCTTTTTATGAGTTACTTCTCACATATGTTCGTGAGTATGAAAGTCCTTGAATAATTAGGAAAATCTACTTTCTTTTTATCTTTGTAAAGACTTGTTTATAGAGATTTTCATAGTGCATCTTCTCTATTAATAAGTGTATTAAAGCAAGTGTTGAAATTCTATAAACAGTGACTCCATCTGGTCAGTATGGTCTCTTATGTGATTCCTCTCATGGCCAAGTATCCCGGCTCAACATACACCACAACTATATCAGGTAACAAAAAAAGGAAAAAGTAATTTTTCAAAAAGGAAGCGAAAGTATAGAGATGTCTGCTTTTAGCCAAGATGGAGTAATAGAGAATTACTTCCTGCCTAGAACAAAAATATGTCAGCTTGCAATCATCACAACTTCATGACTAATAACAGTTTGTGGTCCACAAAGGCAAAAAAAAAATATATGCCAAGGGCAGAAATATCTCTGAGGTGAAGAGATGGAGTTTTGTTGACAAAGTAGTTTAGTTCGCAGAGAAGTATTGAATAAGAAAAAAATGCACGAAGAGCTAGCTCTGGGCGTCTGAAGAGGTTTGTAAGTCTGAATAATGAATTATTGCATGAATTAGAAATGTACCCAAGGCCAGGGGGAAAAAAAGTCACCTAAAAGAATAAAAGGGAACAATCACCATAGTTCCCAGATGATTAAGAATAGTTCATCTTCCCTTCAGCCAGAAAAGGAAAACATAATTTATGAAGAATTATGTAGAGTACTTGAAGTGTTTTACCTCAGTAGTGGGGAAAAAGTAACCCTTGACTAAATGTGTTCCTGCCTATCAAAGCTTAAAAGTAAGATTCAACCCCCCAGCACTAAGAGTGGAAATGTAAAATGTACACCAACTTTAAGGGAAAAGTTTAGCAGTTTCTTAAATACAATCCAGTTATTCTACTCTTTAGTGTATACTCAAGAGAAATTAAACTTTATATTAATACAAAGTCTTATATGAGAAGGTTTATAGTTTTGCTTCTATTAGACAAAAACTAAATAGAATCCAAATGTCTCCCATCAGGTTAGTGATCAAATCATGGCATACCATATAGCAAAGCGCTAGTCATCAATAAAAAAGAATAAACTATTCATCCAAGAAGCAACAAGGAAGAATTTTCAAATAATTATGCTATGTGAAGAATGAATGTGTAGTGTGTTAGAGTTCTTCAGAGACATGTAACCAGTAGAAAATATGTGTGTGAGATGACTTCTCCTATTTCCGCCCCTTGATTCCTGGGCTTGTAAATTTTGGCTATCAGATAAACCCCACCAAATATTGGACACTGATTCAGAGCATATGTGGTCTTCTGGAGAACCTTGCCAGAGCTCTGCAAGGTATTTCCACCTAAATATTGCTGTAACAGAGTTTTAAAAAGGCCGTTCTGTCATTCTAACAAGGCAGCTGCTTCAGTATGTTGGAGAACATACTCAAACCTGTGACTGCCATGAGCATGAGCCCACTGCCACGCTGCTTTAGCCAAGTAGTGAATTCCTAGATTAGAAGCAAAGCTCTTGGAATGATATGATAGTAAGTCATGCTGTAAGTTCATAGAGAGTAGTTTTGGCAGAAGGATCATACACGACAGAGCAAATCTATATTCACAGTGAGGGTCTATTCTAGTGAGGACCAAATACTGCCCTGTCCGTGATGGAAGCTGTTCACTGTAATCGAGCTGCCATCGGGTAACTGGCTAACCACCGCATGGAATGGCGCCATATCTGGAGGCACTTGGGTCACAGATATAGGCACATTGGGCACTCAGCAGTGTGAATAAGCAGGGTGACCTTGGTGACAGGAAGTCCTTGTTGCAGAGGTTACCTGTAACTTTGGTACCTGCAACATGGTCGCTTTGTCCATGAGCCCGGGTATGGCTGGGGAAAGAGGTTGACTGCTATTCAGAGAATGTGGCATCTTATTCACTTAGTTATGAACCTTCTTCTGCAGAGATGACCCTTTAATAAGCGTTTACATGCGAGGGGAGGAGGAGGCTGGGTAGAGGGAGGGTAATTGGTGAGACCACACCTATGGTTCATCTTGCAAGGGTACACGTGAATCTCTCTAAATGTAGAATATAAATGTCTTAACACAATAACTAAGAGGATGTCATGAAGGATCTGTTAACCAGTTTGATGAAAGTATTTCAAATTGTATGTAAAACCAGCACACTGTACCCCATGATTGCATTAATGTACACAGCTATGATTTAATTAAAAAAAAAAAAAAAAAAAAGCGTTTACATGGGACACAAATCTCTTCAGGGTTTTTGCCTACATATCTCTTCTCCAAATTTCCTTGTCACCAGTTTTTCAATTATTTTCCTCTTAAGTCCCTTATGCAGCCAAACCATTAGCCACGGTCCATGAATTGATATATAATCACACTTCGGGCCCTTTTATCCTTGCAAGCAAAGTGAACAGCAAGGTGCGCTGCTGGAAACTGCCCGCTGCGAAGCTTTCCTTTCCTCTCAGGTGCTCATGGACATCTCCCAGTCGGGCTGTGGCGCTACCGCTGTCTGTTCCCGATGGTGCTCATATCAAACAGAACCATTTACAACCCAGCCACATTCCTCTCTTCCCTGGTCAACTAATCAAAGCGAACTCCCCATGGGGTCATAAGTGCCCACTTGGAGACAGAAGCAGTGTGTGGAAGTGGGCGTGGCATTTGGGCCACTTTTCCATAGAAATATTTGGCCCTTTAGGGCCAGCTGTCGCCTGATCAAATACGTGCCACTTCCATTTGATGGTGGAAAGCATCTTGTACACACAACTTTATGGCTTGGTGGGTTATATAGCGCCCAGTTCATGAGAGGCAGCTCGGGTCACATGGTGACTTGGTGGCCTGTGGCTACGCATTCTGTATCCACTCCGGCCTAGGAGCAGACCAAAACCTGCTTCTCGGGAGAGCATGGGGACACGGCTGGTCTTTGCTCCCAAATCCTAAGGGCCTGTGCTGTGATTCATTTATAGGCGCCTGTCAAAGGCTCCAAACAGCATCCCTGTCTGCCACTGACAGTTCAAGCATGATTTATCTTTTACCATATTTTATAATTCCACTTATATAAAATTCTAGAAAATTGAAATTAACCTACAGTGACAGAAAGCAGACTAGTATCGTCTGTACTTGGAGAAAGGAGATAGGAGCCTGATGAGAAGCAGGGTTACAAAGGGGCATGCAGAAACTTTTCAGAATGAAAAATGCCAGAAGAAATCTAACTCATCCTAAAACTGGCATATGTGGGGGAAAAAGTCTGTCCTGGATTTAAATGTCGTCTGCCACTTCGATGGAAATTAGTCTTATGTATGACTTTAAAATTGTCTATCTCAAGTTGTGTTTAAAGTATATTGATTTTAAGCCTACAGGAAAAATATGTGACATATAGTGAGGTTTCTTTTCTAAAGCACTTATGACTGGCTTGTTTCTTCCAAACAATAAAAACTCTGTCCTTTTTTTCATCAAGGTAATATAATAAACAAACATAACATAACAAAGTTTCCATTGTTCTCCTGGAAAAATTAAAGCACATCCTTTACACCCCCAGCCTGCTCTTTCTTCCCACCTCCCTGCTCCCTTTGTTTGAAAGGTTTCATCATTACTAGGTCAGATTATCTTGCAATACCCAGTAGAGCTTTTATTCCACACAAAACCTCACCTTCAAATGACATGCTGTTGGTTTTATTACCCATAATTGCTGCTACCTCTCAAAATAAAATTAAGAGGCTTAATAAATCTTGGATGATTATATAAAATACAAACAAGCAGACAAAAAACCAAAGCAAACATTTTTGCTTTGACCCTCTATTTGAGGTTTTTTTTACTCAAGGGTTGGTTAATATTTACATTATACTTACTTTTATATTTATTGTAGATAAAAATTTTGTTCAAAAAAATGATAAAAGAGAAATAAATATATCCTAGTCAATACTTGTTACAGTGAATGATCCTAATAGGAAGATATAATGATTTCTAAAAATGACAGAAATATTTAAAATAAAAAACTCATTTATAATTTGAATAGGAAACACCCTATAAAACTAAATATAATTCAATTAAATGATTTCTCTATTCCTTATATTTCAAAGCATGATTTCATTTCATAATACAGATGGAAAAAAATGCCTCAAATTATTTTAAAGAACTTTGAAAAACTTAAAACAGAGAAGGCAAAAAATATTTAGAGCAAATACATATATTTGAACCATGACATTAATTCTGAAAACCTAGTAAAAAATGAAAACTAAAATTAGTGAATTTACAACCAGAAGATCTGGGTCTGTGAAAGAAAATACAATTATTTACTAATTCAGGTGATTTCTTTACTATGGCATATAATTTATCTATCTTCTGGGAATAAAATAAAATTAATCGGGAGTTAGTAACTATAGCACACTTTGTACATGATAGGTGTACTTTTATGATGAAATGCATTCAAATGGTACTCTGTATCAATCACCTTATAGCTAACGAAAATAAGGCTCAGAAACATGAAATGAATAGCTCAATGTCACAAAGATGATGAGGTTAACATCAGATGACAAGTCTAGTCCTTAAATCTGCAAAGCATGAGGGACATCACAAGGAAGCATCGGGGAGTGTCCTTATAGAGCATCTGAGGGGAGCGAAACAGGAGATTTTCTGACACATTCGGCAACTGATTTCAGTTAGTATTGTTATTGTTAATCTGAGCCTTGATACATTGTTTTCAGTGCTCATTAAGGAGGTTTGATTAAATATTTGAAGAAGAGAGAGAGTATGAACTCTGAATCATCCCTAAAATGTTTTGTCATGCAAAGCAATTATCAGTCAAATTGGGAGATGGTAGGTGAGTATCAAGAAAGTAACTTATTGACATCATATAGAGTAGACCCTCGTGTTTAGCAGTGTTAAAATGTAACTTCTTTGAATTTGTCTTACCACAAGTGAGAGATAGAAAAGTATACATTTATAATTTTCAAAACAGAATTTAATTAGGTAGAAAACCACGATATGTGAAGGTATCTAACAATTACAGTACAATGACAGTGTCATTTTTCTTTAGTTTCCTAATGCTGTGAAACTGAAGATACCGTTAACAGTTCCTGTACTGCCTTCCAAATCTACTTTATTAAGCTCTGCATATCACTTAGGTCATAAGGCTAGAATTGATTTTTGGTATACAGCATCACTCTATTCTAGAAGGATACAGAAGCCAACTATCTGATGATAAATTAATAGATACCATTTATTACTTGCAGGAAAGGTACAGTGACCATCAAGGGATTTAGGGGTACATAAGCACTAGTAATAGTAGAAACCGTTACCTCTCTGAATTTAAGACCAAGAGGAAGAGGTAATACTGTCACCAGAACTGTGAGGGCTGATAAATTGGAAAGAAGACCACTTGATGAGAACGATAGTCAATGGGTGTCTTGAACACTGATAAAACCTAGTCTTGAATGAAAAAATAAATAACCTGGCCTTGTTTTCCTCCAACCCCATAACCAGCTGCCATTACTGCTCTTTAGTCACTGAGCACCCAGTTAATGAAGGCCACAGTGATCGGACTCCAAAGACAGAGACCAGGGCAGAGAAGGTCAGGGGGTTAACTAGACATTTGCCAGTCTACCACCATTACATTAAGATGTGAAATCATCCATAGGAAAAAAAAAAAGCTAGCTGGGAAGTTTCGGCATGCGTGTGTACAACAGTATGTCAGTTCAGTAAGTATGTGTTCCTGTTAAGTCATTTATGTTTAAATAGGTTCAAAAATAAGAGACTTAACATAGAAATCAAGCAAAAAGAAACCAGTCTTAATATATCTAAAAAAAATCACAAGTGAGGCTTTTGAAGGAAGGGAACTAGTTCTCTGTTAGCCTGTAACCAGATTCCATGGAAAGCTCCCACTGCTGAGGGGAAGCTAACTCAAGTTCTGGGGAATAGCTTATTGTTTAGTTGTGTTTTAATCCTGCAGACCTATTGTGGATTCTTGTTCCAATAAGTTATTGACTGCTGGATTTAGAGGACAGCTTTACCTCTTCCTGTTAGCCCAAGGGTTCATGGCCGTAGGATAACAGTGGTTATCACACAGAGCTTCACTGCAGCAGCAGCAGGCTGCTTTATGCTGATGACGTCACCCCTCTAGAGTTATCATAAAACAGCTAAATTGTTTCCAGTATCACTCAGAACTGAAATCAATTACTAAATTACATGCCAGATTTGTCATTTGAATGTAAATCATTTTATTCATGAATTCATTTACTGAGAGTGAGGCAGGGGGAGAAAATGCTAAAAACTTCCAAGAGTCTTCCAAATCTAAGCCAAGTGCTCTGTACCAGGACACGTTTCTGTTTCTGCAACACAGTATGTGTAGGCAAGACACAGTTGTCATGTGTTTTGTAGTTTCTGTTTTTCCAATTAAGGAATTGTTCTCAAATCTTTTCTTTTTTCCTCGACACCATGGTCCTTCCTCTTACTTTCATTCTTTTCTAAAATTCCTCTCATTTACTTTTCCCTTTCACACTATTCTCATCGTCTAGCTTTTTTTTGCACAATATTTCCTTCCTCCCTCCCTTCTTTCCTTCCTTCTCTTTTGCATTTGTATTTTCTTTCATAACTCCTGTCTTCTAAGTATCTTATCTTCCTTTTTTCAACTTTATTTCCTTCTCCTTGCTTTTATGATTTATAAAATAATTATTTTAGGCAAAATTCAAAAATAACAAAATAAGTGCATTACGTATTTGTAGGAATCATAAAATAAATACAATATAGGCAATGACATGATGAAGTCTGAAATGCATTCAACTGGTACTCTGTATTTGCAGATTATAGAAGAAATAGTTGGCCTTATACCTACTAGAAGTAAAAATAAATAAATAAATAAATGGTAATGTTACAAGATTCATAGTGTTTATGTTATAAACAAAAAGTCAGTTGAGATCCAAGAAGATGGTTCACATTCTTTCTTTCTACAAATGTATATTGAGTGTTCATCATGTGCCAGAAATTGACCTGGGTTTCAGAATATGGAATTTGACACAGCAAACAAAATTCATGATTGCAGTAAAACAATAAGTGTACTAAATATAAATAAAGTATGCTGGATTGGGTGAAAATCATTTGGTTTACTGAAGAATAAAATGTAGTTTCTCTAGGGAATTCATTGACAGCATGTCCTTCAAATATTTTTGCAAAATAAAAAATTTAACTTTAGGCTCAGCACCTGTTGCTCAGTGGTTAGGGTGCTGGCCACACACACTGGGGCTGAGGGGTTTGCACCCAGCCCAGGCCTGCCAAAGAACAATGACAGCTGCTACAACAACAACACCAAAAAACAAAAATAGCCAGGCATTGTGGTGTAGTCCCAGCTACTTGGGAGGCTGAGGCAAGAGAAATGCTTAAGCCCAAGGGTTTGAGGTTGAACTCTACCAAGGGCCAACATAATGAGACTCTGCCTCAAAAAAAAAATTAACTTCAACCTTGAGATGCCAATATCATGTGTAGCCAATAAGAAAAACATTTACAAACAGAGATTCTGGAAATGCAATTTAGCTCTTCTTAGGAAACATTATGAACTTTAATAAAGTTCTAGACCTATCTTAACGGTCTCCCACGTTTTTCAAAGCATAATTGGCTCTGGAGATTTATCTGCATTTTACTCATTGCAAAATCAATAGACTTAAATAACTATTTATTCTTCTTTTCTCGCAAATTTGTAATATTTCTTCTTGACCTACACTATTTTACAAAGACAAGAAATCAACATCAAATACATGTAATGTAAAATGTGTTGGAATCTCTTCTAATCATTCAATGAGACACAAATTTATGTAGGTTACAAGTAGAGTGACTTTTTCAGACAAGGAAGCTAATTCTTATTTTAGTTTTCTGTTTAAAAAAATATAGATTCATCTGAATTAACAAATGCTCTGAAAAAAAACATATTTTTATCAAATGTATTTCTGCCATTTAAAAGGTAAAGTTAGAACAAATTCACCAGAGGCTCTTTCTATCCGTCTTTTCTCAGTGCTCAAAAAGAAACAGAAATCAGGAAACACACTTTCTTTTGTCTCACCCCTATTAAATTTCTGTGGTAGTGGTTTTCAGGTTGATGTTTGAGGAGTCCATTTTCACTTTACTTTCAAAATTAGATACATAAATATTAATGAATCACACATTGTATCTTAGTTTACCTCCATGAGGATTAATAGTATGCATGCCTGAGGAGGGGGAAGACCCCCAATGTCTTTCTTCCCTGGCTCTCTTCCCAGTTAGATCAGGTATATAGTTCTATTAGGCTGTCGTTTCCACCCACACACAATCACAGCTCGAGTGAAAAGTACATCAAAAATAAAGGCACTAATGTACAGAAAAGTTTCCTCATATTCCCCCTAGTCTTATTATCCTCCTCTAAATCGCCTAATTTCATATAGATGACAACGTAGACACATTGAATCTGTAGGAAAGCCTCACTAGAAGAAGCCACTCCACACTAGGAGTGTAAGGAGAAGGGCAATGAGGATTGCAGGGTGTGAGATAAAGGCAGAGAACAGCTTTGGACACACTCCTTCTTCTTATAGTGGAAATTATCCACCCTGGGCACTGAGTTTAATTGCTGCAAACAGCTCCAGAAGGCTGCACTTTCATCCCCATTGTAGGTCAATGAGCATATTTGCATGGTAGAAATTATTAGCAACTAGGCCTGTCCCCAGGAGAACATCCATGATGCTATTCACAGACCATTAACAGTAGAGTTCACCCATGACCAGCAGAGGAGGTGAAGAATTGCTCTTTCCTTGGGAACAACCATTCCTGGACAAATACCATTCTCTTCAGACGTTTTTAATATGTTAATTCAACTCTTAAAGTCTTTTAATAACACTTTGAAATAAACCTAAACTATTCCTGAGTAGGTCACTGGAATATTTCCTTGGTTTTCTTTCAGACACACGCACACACATATACACACACACACAAGGTCAGACAACCAAGTTAACAAATTCATCCTAACAAAAAGGGCTACATACCTCATTGTTGAATATCACTGAATAGCACTACAGTTACCTGGGAAGTACCCAGCCTTGCCCATCTGGTGACCAGAGTGATATTTTATGCTTTCTCTTTCTGTCTGTCTGTCTGTTTCTCTCCACACACACACACACACACATATATATGCTTTATAAGTAAGTTCTTCTTATTTAATATGTATGAAGCTATTTAATAATCCTTTTGATACAGTAAAATGTTTAGGACTTGTTGGTTTCTTTTTTATTTTTCTTTTTAAAAGTACTAAGTGGAAGCATTTAAAGAATTTGAAACCATCTTAAAATTATTTGTCTTTTAATAGGGACATTTATTTTAGCAAAATGTCAGCATGTATTTCTTCTCTTTGCTGATTATTGCCACCCTGGTTGTGGTGAACCAGAAGAATCTGAGCCTTCCCAATATCAGCTGGACGGCATCCTCCTCGGCTAGTTTGCCTAGGGGGAGACCATGGTGGACGTCATCCTCTTTTTTCTGAGTAACCAAACTAAGCTGCTGGATGGGGTTTCCTGGCCACTGAAGCCCTGTTCTCCCACACACATCTCAGTCTCAAGCTGAACTCACATCCCTCCAATCAACCTGATTCTTCTGCTTCCCCCTAACCCAAGAATGCAAAGAAAATTAGAAAAAAAAATATAAAGATTAGAAAGGAAGAAATAAAACTACCTTTTTTTGTAGATTAAAGAAAAAATCATAAATGGAATTCTCTCATATGAGAAATATATATATGCACATATATATTATATATACACACAATAAAGGTTGAATTCAGTTACAATTATCATCTAAACATTCCTATGTTAAAATTTATATTTAAAAAATTTATTTATATATACACACATGCACACCCCAATTGGATTCTTGGGATAATAAAGGAAAAATCGAAACATAAACCAGATAGCAATATTTTAAGCCTAACATGGTATCATTAATAGGGGAAATAAATAAACATTTACCCACATAAAACAGTTAACTGTTAAACCTGGTAATTTGTGAGCATGAGGTTGTCCATAACAGGGATGAACTTCAAGAATAACAACAGAAAATTCCATGAAAAATAAAACAGTTCAAAATTGAGCACAATCTTCAGAGTAATCTGGAATTCTAGTCACTTTAATTTAAGAAAGGGAAAACAAGCATTGTATTACAAGGAAAAATAATTTGATAAATTTGACTAAAGAGTGGTTATTTTAGAGGAAAATAACATATATTTCCAAGTATTTGCATAACATATTTAGGAAGTTAGAGCTTTACCGGACTTTGATACCCTCAACCTTCCTGAACTTACACATCACTCCCACTGACTTTTCAGTATCACAAACCTCTTCTAAGGGATCACTTCCCCAACAGAAGGAATAACTGCTATTCATTGATTATTTTAAGTTCTAGTACTTATAAATGTTCTTCCCATTAAATTTGATGAGTAATTACTTGAGGGAAAAAAAACAGGAATCTATGAATTCTTTCTACCTTTTACTTATCTTTGACTCTTGCTCTTTGACACTCCATTTACTGAATAACCCAACCTGCAGATCTAGTTCACCAGCTATGAAGTACTCTGTCCTAATCTCTTCTAAAGCAAGAAGTGTATCAGAGCTGATTCATATCCTTAAGATTTAGGGCCCAATATCATTCTTGCTACTTTACATTCTAGCTGAGGATCTGGTGTATAAGCAAGTGTGGGTTTTTACCCACTTAAAATCATCTTGTATACTTTTCTTTCTTTCTTTTTTTCAGGTTCCTTTATTCCACGAATATTTACAGAACATCAATTATAGGCAAAACATTGACATAATCATTGAAGATAACATTGGGGCAAATATATCAATTTTATGAGGAAACAAAAGCATTATCTACAAATCAATTATGAGATAAGTGTACTCATTACCACCACTCCTAGTAAAGTTGAAGATCTTAGCTAATACAATTATGATAACTTAAAAATCCCAATAGTTTG
>CAUYQV010096287.1:0-17245 GCA_963574575.1 Galagoides demidoff
GCACCTGCCACAATGCCTGGCTATTTTTAGAGATGAAGTCTTGCCCTGGCTAGGCTGGTCTTGAACCTGTGAGCTCAGGCAATCCACCAGCCAGAGTGTTAGGATTACAGGTGTGAGTCACAACACCTGGCCCTTTTTATCTCTTTTTTGACCCAACTGTTATTCAGCATAAGTTTGTTTAGTTTTTATGCCTTTCTGTGAGGATGAAAATTTTTGTTGGAGTTGAGTTCCACCTTTATTGCCTTTTGATTAATTAATTAATTCTTTTGATCCTGTTGAGGTTTGATTTGTGTCCTAGGGTATGATTCTGGAGAATGTTCCTTGTGCTGATGAGAAGAATGTATATTCCTTACCTTTGGGATGGTGTGTTTGTTCCATATCTGTCTATTAAGCATAGTTGTTCTAGGATCACATTTAAGTCCCTTGTATCTTTGTTTAGTTTCTGTTTAGAGGAGCTGTTCAGCTCTGTAAGATGAGTGTTAAAGTCCCCTACTATTATAGTATTATAGGATATCATATTGCTCAGACTAATTAAGATATTTTTCATAAATCTGGGAGCATTTAAGTTGGGTGCATAAATATTTAGAATTGAAAATGTCTTCTTCTTGTATTGTTCTCATACCAATATAAAGTGACCATCTTTGTCTTTTTTTTAACTTTAGTTGCTTTAAATTCACTTTAGATTCATTATGATCTTATTTTTAGATAAGATCATAATGCCTCCTTTCTTTTGATTTCCATTTGTCTGAAATATTGTTTTTCATCCCTTCACCCTGAGTCTTACTTTGCCTCACAAAACTAGATGTGTTTTCTGTAGGTAGCTTGAACTTTTTTTATCCAATCAGCTAGCCTGTACCTTCTCAGTAGGGAATTCAAGCCATTAATATTTACTGAGAGAATTGGTAAGTGTGCTGGAGATAACACTCTGAGAAGCCAAGACAGGTGGATTGTCTGAGCTTACAAGGTTCAAGACCAGCCTGAGACAGAGTGAGACCTCATCTCTAAAATAGAAAAAAAGCCAGGCATTGTGGCAGATGCCTATAGTCCCATCTACTTGGGAGGCTGAGACAATAGAATCACTTAACCCCAAGAGTTTGAGGTTGCAGTGAGCTGTGATGCCAGAGCACTCTACCAAGGGCAACAAATAAGACTCTGTCTCCAAAAAAAAAAATGTGTGGTGGATGTTTCACAAAACATCTTATTTTGTGAAAGTCCATTGCTTAGTTTTATCTTTTGCATCATTGTGGAAAGTAGGCTTTTCCTTTAGTTTCTGGGTACTTAGTTTGCTGGTGGTCCATTGTGATGGTCAGTGTGCAGAAGAGGTCTAAGCATTTCCTATAGAGCTGGTCTTATTGTGGTGAATTTCTTCATTTTATTTCTCCATCAATTTTAAAGCTTAGCTTAGCAGGATATAGAATTCTGGGCTGAAAACTGTTTTATTTGAGAATGTTAAAGGTAGATGACCACTCTCTTCCGGCTTGAAAAGTTTCATTTGAGAAGTCTGCTATCACCCTGATGAATTTTCCCCTGTAGGTCAGTTGGCACTTATTCCTGGCTACTTAAAGAATCTTCTCTTTTGTTTTGACTTTGGACAAGTTCATAACGATGTGTCTTGGAGAAGCTCTGTTTGAGTTGAAATGACCTAGGGATCAACATCTCTCTGAAAGGAGTGTGTCAGAATCTCTGATGACACTTGGGAAATTTTCATTTATGATATGCTCTAGTAGGGCTTGCATTTTTCTGGGGAATTCTTCCCCTTCTCAGATACCAATAGTTCTTATGTTTGAATGCTTCATGAAGTCCCATAATTCTCTCTGTGAAAGTTCTGCTTTCTCACTCTTCTCTGCCTCTTTAATGACCTGTGTTAGCTCAAGAGCTTTATCCTCTACGTCTGAGATTCTTTCTTCTGCATGGTCTAATGTGTTATTGATACCTTCTGTTGCATCTTTAAGTTCCCTGATTGGCTGCTTCTATTTCTTAAGCTCCACTATATCCTTCCATTTTCTTCATATCATTCATCTCTTATTTGATTCTGTTTTTAGATTTCCTTTTTGTTATTTTTCTCTTTCTCAAAAATTTCATTCATTGTTTTTGCCATCCATATTTTAAATTCCCTTTCTGTCATTTCTAACACTTCTTTGTAGGGGGAATCCTCTGTAGTAGCTACCTCACAAACAGGTGGGGGGGCATTGCTCTCTTCTGGTTTTTCACCCCACTTGGATTTTTCTGAAGTTTCTTTCTCATGAGTATTTCCTTTCTGTCTGTTTCCTTACCTTATTTTTTCCTTTCACTTCTTCCTCTTTAAATTATCTTTCCTCTGACCTAAAAGGTGAACAGTGAAGAGCAAGAAGTGAGAAAGATAAAGAAAAAGGAGAAAGGAGGAACAAAGGGGAAGATTGACAAAAAGAAAATAAGAACAGAAAGAAAGAGACAGAAGTAATAGTTGTGTACAGTAGGATACTTCGACCCACACTCACACATCCCAGCCTCTGAGGAGAGAGGTTTGATGGGGTCAGAAGCTTCAAGGTCAGAAGCTCTTTTTCAGTCTGAGCAGACACAAGACCCCACCTCCACCAAATAGAGAAGAAAAACAAAAATACTATAAATCAAAACCAAACAAAAAACCTTAGGGGATAAAATTGTACAAGGGGAGAATAACACGAGCATAAAAACTAGAAAAAATTGAGAACTTATTATTGGTATTTTATCTCCATATATTAGAGAAGAAGAAGACCTTATATATAATATATAATAATCTCCATATATTGCCTGGCAATAGGAGATCTCCTGGAGTATGAGACACTAATCAGAAGGCTGATATAGTTGTATAAGATGGAGGCTGGAAGCATCTGTCTTGCTGAGTAGACCTGGTCCTATCTTCCTATTTTTCCCTCAATCTCCACAGGGTTGGAAGCCTAAAACTCTTATGAGCCTGCTTAACAAACATGCATTGACCTTTACAAACTATGTCCCTTGGCCATGCAGTTGCTTTTCCGTGTAAGTGTGTGTTGCTCAAATCTCTCCACGAGTGGCTCCCCATATTATCAGGCACTCCAGAACTTGCCTCACCCTAGGATCCCCAGGGCTGGTTCTGCAAGGGAGCTTTCCCAAAATGGCTGCTCCCGGTGTGCAGCCAAAGAATGAGAGCTCCACTCTCTCTGGTGGCTCAGTTTTAGCCCCTGGGTACTTTTCAAAGTCACCTGCTTACTCGGTCAACCTCTCTCAAGATAACTCAATCAAGTGCCCAGGTCTAAAAAGAAAAAGCACTCCCCATAGGCAGGCAGGCCTTTGTCTATAAACTGCTACCTCCAGCACACTGGCCAGCCTCTGCCAACACACAAATACTTGCCCTTGTGCTGCTTCTCCACTGTTTCTGACCTCTTCCTGGGGTTCTGAAGTCTCCTGCTGCCTTCCTGTGCCCCCAAAAGGATATTTCTGTGCAGAGCCCATAAGCCAGAGGTGCCTGGAGTCCTTTCTCCCCAATCTCCCCACACACAGCTGCAAAGAAGCTTCCTCTAGTCTGCCATCTTGCTCCACCCTCTGTCTCCCCTTTACTGACCAAAGCAATTTCTAAAGACAGAGCTTCATAGGTAAGGCTATTTAATTATAATTCTTCCAACAGTCTGTGAGGTTCAAATCTCACTATACCTGAGTTCTATAACAGTAGGAAAGAAGAAATGAACCAAAATGGAATTGTGTCACCAGTGAGGGGAGGAAGGAATTATTTTTACCATTCAGCAGCTAAGAAATGTTCTTATTTATAATCAGCAATAGAGAAACACCAACAATTGGAGTATATTGGGGTTAAATTCTGACTCTTTCTAGAAGGCTTTTTTAAACTTAAATATTGATATAAAAATGGTTATGTATCACACTATCCTGGTTGTACAGTCTAAAATCAGAATAAAATTTGGTTAAAGTCAACTATTACAAGTTGAAACTAGTTGATGAATTCAAGAGCATAACACACAGTAAAATAAATAACCAGAACAAAAGTATGCATGCTGAATGAAATAAATTTATTAGGAGACTAACAGCAAAACCCTTTCCTACCCATACTCAATTCATAATACGTCCATGTAGAAGTTAATAATGCATAAGCAGAGCAACCTTGGGAGAAAACAACTTGCTTCACTGCAGAAATTCATGGATGGCAGAAAAATATATCTTGCTTCCTATGGCTGTAGATGACTATCGTCAGTTCAGCATTTCAGTGATTCACCCAGCATCATAGAAGATGAGGACCACAGCAGGAAGTCCACAAAAAAGATGGAAGGCATATTGCCCATGCACATTGGGAGACAGGAAGACAGTCAATGCTCTTCGAGTTGTTCGATGGACTGAGAGTTGATTGGGAGTTCTATAGTTGCTGGAGCCATTGGTTCATTAGTAGGTGCTGTAGCCAAAGCCAGAGCCAGAGCCCCATGGCCTGCAGAAGCTGCCACCATAGCAACCACTCAGGTCATTGAAGTTGCTACCACCAAAACTGTAGCCCAGGGAGCCGTAGCCGGTGCATCCAAAACCATAGTTCAGGGGGGAACCCAGAGGCACAACACAGTTCAGTGGGGTGGCTCTGAAGGTCCTGTGAAAGTTGGTCCCATAGCAAGGATAGCCTGGGAAGTAATTTCCACAGCAGAAGTAGCGAGTCATGGTGGCAGAAGCCTAGAAGGACTGGGATGGACTATGAAGAACAAGACACCCAAGTGTGAATGAAGGTCTCCTTCTGTACAGGGCTTTATATACCTAAAGCTGGTGGACACAACATGCCAATCTAAACACCTCCCCACTGATTTGCATAAGTAATCTCATTATTCTCTAATAAAACACAAATAAAGGAACCCACAGACTCATTCCCCACATTTTTGTTGGCTTTTCTGGGTTCTAACTTCAAAGCTAGCAACCATACTTGACATGACGCAATTGAATTCTTTTTGTCAGTGTCCCAGAGTTTAACTACTGTTCTCATTGCATCATGTGGAACTCTTTAAAATCTTCTGATTATATTAATAAATTCCTTCCAATTGACAAGGCTAGAATGAAAAAAAAAAAAGCTTTGGTAAGAATCTGAACACTTCAAATCAAGACAAATTCATATATTGAGGTCTTTTGTACATCTATTTAAAACATTAAACTGAAATTCTATGTCCTCTTGAAATTCACTCCGTATCCCATTTATAAAAACAGTGGTGTACCAATTAATTAATGGATATATAGAGATATAGAATTTCCTCTTGGGGTGAAGAAAAAGCATTTGAAACTATAATAGAAATGTTATTTGCAAAACATTTTGAATGTTCTAAATACTATTGAATTGCTCACATTAAAATGGCTTCTTCTGTTATATATATTTTACCTCAATATTTTTTTTTAATTTTTAAAAAGCATTTCTTCATATATCCATCAAAACCAGTCCTTTTACAGAGGCATCAAGGGCATCAAACAATAAGTTGACTATAGATAAATTACTAGTAATTTTCATCTATTTCATTTACAAGCATCCTCTTTGTTAACATATATTTTACTTTGCGTGGAGAACATACAATCTTTAGTTGTAAATTATCCTGAACATTGCTGAATTGTCTGGCTGTAGAGTTGCCACACTAGTGCTCAGTGAAATGATGCCCAATTTCAAAGTCATGTTATACCATGCTTGCTTCTTATTGACCTAGTAAAACAAACCTGAATGCCATGATCCATTGTGAAATACCAGTTATATTTAAGTATTCAGCACTTATTTCTGCTTGCATTTAGCCCTCTGTGACTATTTCTCATCATGAAGGTAAACCAAGAAGAATTTGAGTTCAGCAAAGCTAAGTCCATACCAATTCAAATGTTTAATGCATAATCTTTTTTACATGTGAATAACATTCTATGTTACTTCAAAGTAGAAAGAAAAAACTTCCTGGATACAATCCTTTTTGCTCATTGTCCTCTTAATGGGCAATACAGGCAAAACTATTTTCCTCAGAACATCTCCCTCCTTGTTAAGCCTCTGGCTCTCTCAGATTCTCTGACAGAAGAGCGTCCTACTAACATGTTATAAGTGTATATGGTTTCTTTTATTTTACAAATTAACATGTCATAAAAGTTTTTTTTTTCTTTTTATTGTTGGGGATTCATTGAGGATACAAGAAACCAGGTTACACTGATTGCATTTGTTAGGTAAAGTCCCTCTTATAATTGTGTCTTGACCTCAAACTGAGACCCCCACCCACTCCCTCCTTCCCTCTCTCTGCTCTTGCCTTCACCAGAGAACTAAAAAATAAGATCTATTTTCAAATCCAGTTTGGCTGAATTAAAATGGTAAAATGCTGTGTCCTCCAGGGAGCAAATGATATAAACTCTACACCAAATAATCCATAAAAATGAAAAATATGTTTGTGAGTAGGAGAGGGCAGAGGTGACTAACAATTAAATGTGACCATAAAGTAGCTACTTGAAAAATCTAACTTTGCTGATTCTACCACACATTAGAACCTGTAATTTGAAAATATTGCCACCAGGTGGCAGTGGTTTTCATTTACTCAGTCTGAACTACAGGGCTGGGTTTGGGAAAGCAGGCAAAGGAATCTCCTGAAAATCTTTGAAATTCAGAATTCCAGGAGCTCTCCTATCCCACCACTACCATGATATTCTGGAAGTCTATATTTTTTTAAGGAATATCACAGCAGATTCTCATGAATAAATCATCCTGATAAGTTCTAGGACATTTTTACATGAGATTTTGAGAAAATTGTCGTTGCTTGGCTATGTGAAATTGGTGTGTTATCTGTGATTGGCAGGAGTATTCAGCTTCAGTCACAGGTGACCTATTTTCTTTTACTCTGGATGATAGAGATAATTAAAGAAAATGGCTTCGTTTGGCTTTTTCCCATTTCCCTGTGCTCTCTGCTTCTTGTTTTAGGACACACCTGATTAGAAAGGGAAAGTGATAGCACTGTGTCCATTCACATTCCCAGAGGTAAAACCCACCTGAGTGGCCTATGGTTTTGTTACCCCAAAATTATATTTTCTCCTTGCTTTTTTAAATGTTCCTATCTCGTATTAGACTTTCCTGGAGAAAATTATCTCCCAAGTATTTGATGGCTATGCAATAATTATATTTATTTTAAATACTCATGTAATTAAATGAATTACAACAAATATCCTTGGAGGGTTCAAGGCTCTGTTCTAAACAATTTACATATATTTAATAATATATTTTACCTATATATGTAGTAAGAAGACTTACTATGCATTATTCCAAGCACTTTGACAAATGTTAATTCATTTAATTTTTATAATGATCTTATGATGTGGGCATTGGACTTTTTATAAGAAAACTGAGTCCACAGAATTTAAGTAAATTGCCAAGATCACACGGTGAATAGTCAGCAGAATCAAGCTTCAAACCCATACCATCTACCCCCAAAGCCATGCTCATAACTACTTTACTACACTGCCTTTGATAGGTGATTAATACTTTAAAGGGCTTCAGCTTATGAAGTGCTTCAGATACACAATTCACTGTATTATTTTCTCAAAGAACATATCAATCAGGAACGGCTAGTTTCTGCCTCTGGAACAGACAACTCACAATCTCTGTGCTTGAAAAGTTCTGAGATTTATTTCATGTTTACGCACCACATCGCTCTTGGATTGGTGGGTGTCTTGAATGCGATCAATCTTATTCAAAGATTTACTCTGACAGATCATCGATTACCTGAAATATCACAGACAGGAGAAGAGAATGTGGCAAATCATGTGCTAGCTCTTAAAGACTCTGACTAAATGTCATGCACCACTTCCATGAGCTTCTCACTTCCTAAGGCAGGTTTCATGGCCACTTCTAACTTTGCGGCTCATGAAGAGTGATCCTGTCAAGTCACCTGGAGGGAGAAAACCCATAATATCTCAGAACATTAATGACTTTCATGGTGAGTTTATGTTCCTTACACGGGCTAAAATAATTTTAACAGATTTTAACACATATTCCAAAATATTAGATAATAGGATGGAAACAGAAATAGAAAGGTTTTAGGACATTACATAATATAATTTGAAATAGTTCTGATAATTCTGATACTGAACAACTTTAAATATATAGATTTCTATAGGTTCTTCATGCAATTCATTCACTATACTATCTGCACTTAGTTTTAAAGTAGTTGATAACATTTTTCTTTGTATTCTTTTTTCCATCCATACACTTTAGTCACTATATAATCTAATTGAGGAAAACATTGCCGTAAATATTAATTATACAAAGAAAACCCCTCAATGCCATTTGATTTGGGGGAAAAAATGGAATAGTTCTAACATCACATTTTCTTTGACTTATTTGAATGTGTATATTCTCTTTAGAGAAAAGAGAAAATGAATAAACAACAATATCTACAAGGAAACACTAAGGGAGAAGGGCCTGCTGGATTCTCTCACTTGCATATTTAATGAGCATCTTTATCAGGCATGGATTTCATGTTATTTCACAGCCTCTCAGCGTCTCCTGCCTCCTATGCAGCTGCCCCCATAGGAATCATTTCAAAGTAGGTTCTAATCCATCTCAGGCAGGTACAAAATGATGGTGCCTTGCCCCAGTGCTTCACCAGACGTCCATCACCTCTGACCTAAGGAATTCACCTTTAACATCTAGGAAGATACCAAGAAGCTTGTTTGGTGTCCATGCTCATAAAATCTGGATGTATGGAGAAATTAATGCCCTGTGGTGTGAGCAGACATTTGACCAAAGAGAAATGGACTTCTGGTTGTATTCTCTCCTTTTCTCCATGGATGGGATTTTCTGAGGTTGTCCTGAGAGGATTATACACTCTTTTTGGAGAGTGGTCTCATGGTACTAACAACACAGTTGTACTTAGCTGTGGTCAACTCAACGAGGCATCTTCACATGAGCTCTCTTCCACCTTTCCTCACTCCCTGGCCCCTCATCCCTGCTCCCTAACAAAGAAGTTATACATAATCCCTTTACTATAAACTGCTTTCTGGAGAACCCAGAACAAAATGAAATCTCAAACCATTTTTTAAAATAATACTTTTATTGAGATATAACCCATGTTATAAAAATCACCCCAAAAAGCATAATTCAGTGAGTTTTAGAACATTTATGGAATTGAGTGTAACCATATCCTTATCCAATTTGAGACCATTTTCATCATCCTAAAAAGAAACCTCATAATCACTAAAAGTTACTCCTGATTTGCAACCACTAAGCTAAATTCTTTCTCTATGGGTTTTCCTAGTCTGGACATTTCACATAAATGAAATCACATTGATTGTGGCCTTTTACGTTGGGCTTCTTTCACTTTACTCAATATTTTCACTGTTCAAACATGCTGTAACATGTATCAGTATTTCATGCCATTTTTATTACCAGATAGCATTCCATCATACAAATATACCACATGTTCCTCATCTAGTCATCACTTGACAGATATTTAGGCTGCTATTTTGGTTATGCTGCTATGCGTATTCTTGCGCAATTTTTAATATTTCAAAACTTAAGCTGACACTTATCTCCTAGACACCAGCCTTTCCCATCACAGCAAATAACACTGCCATCGAATTGCTAAGAACAAAAACTTAATTCCTCTCTTCATCATCATTCCTCCATCCAATGTGTCCTTGGGTCCCATCAGTGCTACCCCCAAAATATCTCAAAGCCATCATATTTCTCTACTAAGCCTGCTGTCACCGAGTCAAACTACCACCACCTCCACCCTGGACTGCAGCCGCAGCCTCCTCATTGGCTTTCCCCGTCATCACTTTTACTCCCCTCCATGGGATTATCCCTAAATATCAGCTATGGCAACCTTTCCAAAATAAAGGGTGTTTCACCCCCATTAAAAAGCCTTCAGTGTTCTTAGGAAAACAAAAATTTAAACTTCTGAACATGGTTCCTGTTTCACTTTTCAAATTTACTACAGATACTCTCCCCCCTTTCACAGTGATGATCTCCTTCTTCACGGTCTGTCTTCCTCACTGGAGTTCCCTGAAGGTAGGTGCCCTGTCTGTCCTGTTCACACCCTTGCCTCCAGCATCTTGTGCTATGCCTGACTGATACAGGGTTGGAATTCAATAAATAATTCTTAATCACTTAAGTGACTAAATGAATGAATGAATGAATGAGAGGGGTAGTTGTTAGAGTATGCCAAGGAAGATAATTTCAACAGGTAGTGGGGATAAAAGGTATTTATGAAGAAGGAACACCAAAGGCAAAAACAGAACAGAAATCCCTGGATTTGTTTGAGGAGTAGCCAGCTGGTCTGTGTAGAATGAGGTGTGACCATAAGTCAGAACGTTAAGAGGTAATTTCTGGCAAATGAGTGCTAGAGTTAGGAGAGAGAGACTTACATGCAGAGCAGTTGTGGGGCACAGATAAAGAGCAACAACTAAAAGATTTAATTGAGGAAATGACATGATTGGAACTAGCTTAGAAGGGGAAAACTATGGAGGAAGGGCCATCTATTGCTGTTTAATTGTAATCGACAAATCAAGGAATAATTGAGAATCTGAGTTAAGTTTGTGGTAATAGAAATTAGAATAAAAAGGTAGATTTGAATGAAATTTGGAAGAAGAACATACAGGACATATTTAGCAGTGAATAGGATGGCAGCCATGATGAAAGCACAAAAAGAAATCCAAAGAATCACCCTGGTACAGGACTAAAAGGTTCTTCTGGTCATGGCAATAGAAATATTAAGAGAAAATGTTAATGTGGAAGGGCCACTTGTGCCAAAAAAGATTATAAGGAAACATTTGGAAATAAATAAAAGTGGCTCAGAAGAAAATACATTACATATGTATAATAATCAGGGCTACTTCTCCCTTGAGGTAATACTTCGAGCAATGTTGGTAGCTAAGGCCACCAGATAGGACAAAAGGCTGAACACAGAACTCTGGGGATACTGGAAAAAGAGAAGTCAGAGGACTTGGAGTCAGAGAGACACAGGAGAGTCAAGAAAGTGGAGCTCACAGAAGCCATAAGGCATGAAAAAAAGAGTGGAAACTTTCAAGGCAAAATAGACAACAGTGCTAATAGCACCATAGAGTCAGGGAGGCCGGGATTGGAACTATGTCTCTGAATCTGATGAGAACAGTTTCCTGGAAGAAGAAAATAAAGAAAGGAGAATCTGTGTTGCAAGGATACTGCAGCACCAATGAGAGAAGCAGCAAATGTGAAGTATCTGCACAGATGCTTATCAAGAAAGGTAAGAAAAATTATGAGAAAATATAGCTCAAAAAGTGTACTGATCATGGGTAATTTCTGTTATTGGGGATTTGTTTCTAAAAGTGTTGAATGCTAGAGCGGGAGTAATCACCAGCCCAACTCCCTCTTCATTTTGTAGATGAGGAAAGTGAGATTCGGAAAAGAGATGTGTCCAATATTGCATTGTCACTGTTGACTTGAACCTAAAATCAAATTGTCCTGAACTCTTGTTCATTACAGATTTGAATTCAGCCTGCTGATCATGGAAAAAAAAAAAGGGATTATTTTTCTGCACCTTATCTCCTGTGGTGAACAGACTCAAAGATGACTAATGATCCCTGCATCATAGTGTCCACACCCTTGGTAAATAACCTACTGTGAATGTGTGTGGAACCCATGACTTGCTTTGAAAGAACAGAATATGGTGAAGGTGGCAAGATGTCCTTCTGTGAGTCTCTTATGTAAGAGTAGCATCTGTCTTGCTACGACTCTCTCCCTTGCTGGTTTTGACAAAGCCAAATAACCAGGCTACCGAGACCCATGTGACTAGGAACTGGAGCCAATACCCAGCCAACAACCAATAAAAAAAACTAAGGGCCTCAGTCCCACAGGCTACAAGAAACTGAATTCCACCAACAACCACATCAACTTGGAAATGGATGCTGCCCCACTCGCACCTTAAGATAAGAGTGCGACCCCAGCAGACACCCTAATTGTAGCTTTCAAAGGAAACCATGAACCAGAGAACCAAGTAAAACTATGCCCAGAATCTTTGCTCCTCAGAAACTGAGATAATAAATGGGTGCCACTCCAAACAACTAAATTTATGAGACAACAAGGACAGCATACATATGAGCACATGCACACACACACACACACACACACACACACAGATCCAGTCCGTCACAAATCAAGCATAGTCCAAAATTTATCTCAAATCTATTCACATGTCTCCATCTCCACTGCCATCAACCACTACAGCATATAGCCCTCTGCTCCCTATACTCTCTGCTTCAACATTGAGGAAAATTACTCTTCTGCACACACCACATGGCACAAGAAAAGGGGGCCAGTCCAGCTCACTCAGCTGCTCCTAAATAACTGTCCTCACCATTGCTCCTATTATCAAAAGGGCCCCCACCTGTCCCAGCAGTTCTGGGTGTGCTCAATCTTGTGTGTTTTCTGCCCATAAGGGATTTCACATTCCTTCTGTCTTCTCATGGCAATCTTTTTATTTTTTCAGAATTTTTATGATTCATTATGTTTAAAGAAATTATATTTTCTATCACTTGTAGGGATTTAGAGAGGGAGTCGGAGGAGGCACCTGTGTTCAGTCCATCATTTAGATACAATACCCTTTCCAGGCTAATTTTCACAATTTTATGCTGCCTCAAAAAAAATCCATTTATAGACATTTTTACTTTAGCTAAAGTATGGAAGAAACTTTTTATAATGGTTCTTTTAAGTACTATGCAGCCACTACAAATTATATTTATGAAGAATATTTAATGGCGTTGCCAAATGCTCATAGTATAATGACAAGTTATAAGACGGTATAAAAACTGAACATTGAGGCTTCACCCGCCTTGAGGTAAAATGTTGCACCATGTGAATAAATGACAGCCACAGGAAAACAGAAAAGAGCTGAGAACAGGCTCTGGGGAAGCCCCAAGAGACTGAGAGAGACCAAGAATTAGAGGGAGAGCTATAGACAGAGAGATAAAGGCACCAAACAAAACTTTGGAAGTCCTCAGAGGCTTCTTGGAGGAGGAAACAAGTGAACCGACTCCAAAAGATGAGTAGGAAAGAGCCAAGAGAAGTCGACAAAGGAATAGCACCCCAAGGAATCAAAGGGAAAGGAAGGAAATGAGACAAGCACTCAGTTTGGGCTCAGAGCTGATGTGGCTGATGTCACAGCCCAGCACACAAATGGACTTGATACACATTTTTATTACATTAAAAAACTGACCCCAATGGAATAATTAACTAAATCAAAAAAAAGTGGTTCATTATAAATAATGTAACAATTTTATAGCAGCCAAAGGTGCAATGCCAACCCTCAACTGTCTTTGTGGCCTTGTCCTGAAGCCGGTGCTGGCTCTCTGCTGCCCTCTGCAGACAGTCACCGTTCCTGCCACCGCTCAGACCATTCAGGAGAGGGGCAGCCTGAAAGCAGTGAGTCTCCTGTGTGAGTCTTCTCACTCAGAAGCCACTGCAGCTCTTCAGGATCAAAGGAATCCCAGTATCTTTGTAGGGATAATATAGACGGAGGCTAACAGGAAATGGCAGCTCTCAAAAAAGAACCAGTACATCATTACTAAACACTTTCAGTTTAACGCAGCTGTGTTTCTGAGCCCCATCCCCCTGTCACAGCCAGAGGCTGTCCCAGAACAGTCCTCTCATGATGGCTTTTGCTTTATTCCTGCATTTCATCATTGAGAAACACAGCGCGGGCTTTGGGCAGGAACTGAGAGAGGTCTTTTGGCTCGGTCTAGTCGATGAATATCTGTTCCCCTAATTTTCCAAGCAGAGAAAGAAACTAATTTTAAAAAATATATAAAAACAGGTTATCAGGGCTCCTGTCTGCACCAGAAGACCCTGGACCACCTTACATGACCGGCCTCACAATTCTATCTGCATTCCTTCATATACAAATCAACAGAACAATCCTGTTAGTTCACAACAGCCTTATCGAAAAACCAAAATTTTTCCTACACCAGGCTTGGTGCCTTCTACAAAATTAAAATTAGAGTCAAAAAAATTAGGGAAACTTCAAAACCAGCAATGAATATGTAATTCTAAAGAATTACCACACAATATCTTCAAGTTTTAGTTGTATAATTCAAGAGAAAAAACATCATTAGGTGTATTTATTCATACAGTCAACATCCTTATTCAGCATCCTTTTTGTATAAAGTACTCTCCAAGTCATGGCTGAGAATGTAAAGATCAAAAGACATAGCTACAGTGTTTCAGAAATATGTGTGTCACGGTGGGGAAATGAAGGAAATTGATATATTTAATAAATTCTGCTGAAACAAAGAACACCAAGTACCATAAAAGTGAAGTGGAGTTCAAGTGAAGACTTGAGAGTCACAGAAATAGTTTGGAGAAGCGGTAGTGTGAGATGCCATGATAAGAACCACAATATAAATAAAAGTAAAATATAACTCCGTGGGGTAGAGAAGAAAGCACAAATTGCAAGTTGGGAGGAAAAAGCCCACAGAGAGATAAGCCCGGAGAACCAACCTGCCTGCCCACATCTGGCAGAAAATTAGCAGAGACTTCCCAGGTCTAGCAGAGACTTCTCCTCACCAATAAAACTATACTTATTTTTAACTAGTCCCAGGAAAATTACCCAGATGTTTTTCAAATATAAGCTATTTTCATTTTTTTTCGAGTACTCTTTTATGGTACAGATAGAAAATAGAACTATTCCTACACAAAGAGTCTGAGACTCAATTAATATTTGAAAACCCTTTGAGGCATCTTTCTAAGAGCCTAATAAAATACATATTATCCCTATAAGCAAGGAATTGGAAATTCATATCACTCTTTCCATGGGTAGGAAGAAAAGAGATAGATACAGGTTAAAAAAAAAAAAAAAACATAAAACCAAGATTGTGAACATTTATAAGAATTATACATTTCCTTCTGGACACAAATACCTTTCACTGCATTTGGAAGTAAAGTTCTCACAGGTTCAACTAGAACTTTTCTCATGGATTGAATATTATTAATCTTTTATTAAGAACTAGTAACGATAAAATTAAAAATTTTTGAATACTTAACATGTTTGACCCTCCTCTAAGGACTTTATGTGCATTATTTCTTCTAAGCCACACAAAATCCCCCTAAGGTATTACTACTATTATTCCCACATTAGTGCTGAGGACACTGATGCACAGAGAGGTGAAGCAATTTGTTCAGGGTCACACAGCTCTTAAGGTGTCAGAGCCAGTAGTGGAATGCAGGCAGGCTTAGTGCATGGAAAAAAAAAAAAAGTGACAGAATAAACAAGATTTTGTGCTAAAATATTTTAGCACGAAACAAAGGTTAAAGCTTGAACCAAATAACATGAATCTGTAAGTGCTTTGCTATTATTATTTTGTTGCCCTTTCTAGCAATAAACAGTGGTTAAGAAAGATAAAATAGATGGTAATTGATAAGTTCTCCAGCCTGGGTTCTAGTAACAAAGAAAAGAGGTAAGAATAGTAAGAGATTATGGGCTATAATAAATCCATAATAATTAAAAGTAAAAAAACTTAAAAGCCTATAAATTGGCTAAAAATGCTGTCTAGAGAAAACTAAATTGGCAAGCGAGCTAACAGGCAAAGAGGAAGACAGCCTTCCTTTATTGTGCAACGTACATGGTAGAAGTATTTGCTTAGTATTGTGAACTATGAAACTTACCATGTGTAGCAATAAGACCAAGGTGATGACCAAATTCATCATCTCAGCATTTATCATTCCTTCGTGTTGAGAATAGTCAATATCCTCCTTCTAGCTATTTGAAACTATAGAATATATTATTAGCAACAGTTATTCAGCACTATATACCCCATAAATAAATATGTGCAATCGTTATGTGTTGATTAAAAATCTAAGATTAGAAACATAAAATTAAATTTTAAAAGTAAAAACCATCCTACATTTTTATAAAAAGTATGGTAGTTACTATATTTATTTCTAGATTTTATTATTTAAATCAATAAAAAAGCACATTACTAATAAAAATGTATATTTCTAAAAATACATTGAGAACTTTAACAAAATAATATTTTATGCTTGAAATGAAATTAGTACTAGACAACTATTGTATATGATACTATTTCAATGTAGAAATATATAAGAATTCTTGGTACTCTATGTTCATATTTCTATTACTTTTTCCAACATTTATGTAGATACTGGTGACTGGCCTATAACAGGTGACCAACTAATAGATATGTAATAAATGTACTACTTTGCTAAAAAAAATATGCAAATTATGGGTAATGTCACCATCAGAAAAGCAGAATGGCACAACTCCCATGGAGGACAATTGTCATTGCTTAGAAAATAACATACTCATTTACTTTTTAACTTAGAGATTCCCTTCTAAGTAACTATCCCAAAGACACCATTACAAATATTAAAAATGTCATATGCACAGAGATCTTCATTTTTCAATAATATAATTACAAATATTAAACATAATACATGTACAAAGATATTCATTGCATCATTACTCCTAAAGGTAAAAATCTGGAAACAAGCCATATATCCATAGCAGACTGGCTGCATGAACTATGGTGCATGCAGCTGGTGGGGAGCGGGGGGCAGGCATGCAAACTTATATAGAGTTATACACAGAATTTACTAATCATAAAGGACACAGTGGCATTGCACTACATTTCAAATAAGAAAAAGGTATATATAGATATTTATACATACTTGTTTACAATTTTAAAAAACAATGTAAAAAGATAAATCAAAAACTTACATAAATAGAATGGAGGAGATATAACTCACTTTACGATTCTGACTCAGGAATCATATAAACACTTTAACAAATTTTTAAAAGTGAATCAAAAGAAAAAGTCTATCTGAAAACAGAAAACAAAGCAAAGCAAATGAATCACATCAGTGGCACAACAGCTCAGAGAATTTAAGTGACTCTAAAACACAGAATTCTAGTTGTGCTTCCCTAGAGGTATAGTAATCCTTAGATGAAAAGTGTTTAAAAAAAAACTTTATTGTTTTTATTATGAAATCATAAACATATAGATTAATACATTAATGCATTTATGGGGTACAATGTGCTGATTTCATATAGAATTAGGAATGCTTACATCTCACTGGTTAATATATACCTCATCTCGTTTACTTAGTTATTGTGTTAAGACATTTATACTCTAACTAATATGTTCCTTTTGGAAAGACATCTGGAGAACACTTAGAGAACTAAAAATAGACCTGCCATTTGACCCTGCAATTCCTTTATTAGGTATATTCCCAGATGACAAAAAGTCGCATTACAACAAAGATATTTGTATCAGA
>CAUYQV010096290.1:0-50342 GCA_963574575.1 Galagoides demidoff
ACAGCTCATAGCAACCTCCAACTCCTGGGCTCAAGCGAGTCTCCTGCCTCCGCCTCCCAAGTAGCTGGGACCACAGGCGCCCGCCACAACGCCCGGCCATTTTTTGGTTGCAGCCATCATTGTTGTTTGGCGGGCCCGGGCCGGGGATTTGAACCCGCCACCTTAGGTGTACGTGGCTGGCGCCTTAGCCGATTGAGCCACAGGCACCGAGCCTCTTGATCACTTCTAAGAGTTTTGTAGTAGAATCCCTGGTGTTTTCTATCATCTGTGAAGAGTAAAATTTTGATCTCTTCTGACTATATGGATACCCTTAATTGCCTTTTCTTCCCTAATTATGATGGCTAAAACTTCCATTACAATGTCAAAAAGCAGTGGAGACAATGGGCAACCTTGCTTGGTTCCTGATCTGAGTGGAAATGATTTCAATTTAACTCCATTCAAGATGATACTGGCTGTGGATTTGCTGTAGATGGCCTCTATCAGTTTAAGGAATGTCCCTTCTATACCAATTTTATTAAGTGTTCTGTTTATGAAGGGATGCTAGATATTATCCAAAGCTTTTTCTGCATCAATTGAGAGAATCATGTGGTCTTTGTTTTTTATTTTGTTTATGTGCTGAATTATATTTATAGATTTATGTATATGAAACCAGCCTTGAGACCCTGGGATAAAACTCACTTGGTCATGGTATATAATTTGTTTGATGTGTTGCTGGAATCTGTGTGTTAGGATCTTGTTGAATATTTTTGCATCAATATTCACTAGTGATATTGGTCTATAATTTTCTTTTCTTGTTGGATCTTTTCCTGGTTTGGGGATAAAGGTGATGTTTGCTTCATAGAATATGTTGGGTAGTATTCTTTCTTTTTCTATATTTTAGAAAAGGTTGAGTAATATAGGTACTAGTTCCTCTTTAAAGGTTTGGTAGCATTCTGATGTGAAGCCATTTGGTCCCAGGCTTTTCTTTTTAGGGAGATTTTGTATAGTTGATGCTATTTCAGAACCTGATATAGGCCTATTCAACTTTTCCACTTCATTCTGGCTAAGTCTTGGAAGGTGGCGTGCTTCCAAGTATTGATCAATTTCCTTCAGATTTTCATATTTCTGAAAATAAAGTTTCTTGTAATATTCATTAAGGATTTCTTGAATTTCTGAGGAGTCTGTTGTTATTTGGCCTTTATCACTTTTGATTGATGAAATTGGGGATTTTACACTTTTTTCCTGGTTAGGTTAGCCAGAGGTTTATCTATTTTATTGACCTTTTTGTATCTACTCCGCCAACCTGTGCCTCTTTAGAGGACAATTTAAGCCATTCACATTGGTTGAGAATATTGATAAGCCTGGTAGAATTTTCAGTATCAAGTTTTTCAAATGTCCAGTGGACATTTTTAATCCTTTCACCACTGTGGAAGCTGGAATTTGATCAAAAGTTTCTGAGTGAGTTTACTTTTGTGGTGGAGGATTGCGTGAGTCATTATGGAGTTCAGGTCTGAGAATATCCTGGAGAGTTGGTTTAGCTATGGCATATTTCTTCAACATGTGAATGTTATTAAAGTATTTAATTTCTCCATCATGAATGAAACTCAGTTTAACTGGATACAGGATCCTGGGTTGAACGTTATTTTGTTTTAGGAGCTTAAAAGTCAATGACCACCCTCTTCTAGCTTGAAAGGTTTCAGCAAAGAGATCTGCAGTCATTCTAATATTCTTCCCCTTGTAGGTTATGGTTTTCTTACATCTGGCTGCCTTCAGAATTTTCTCCTTCATATTAAATTTACTGAAGTTAATTATGATGTGTCTGGGGGTTGTCTTATTTGGGCTGAGTCGTGCTGGGGTCTGAAACTGTCTGCTATCTGAATTTCAGAATCTCTTGCCATGTCTGGAAAGTTCTCCTTCATAATATCATGAAGAAGGGCCTCTGCGCTTTGTGAAGCAACTTCATCACCTTCAGGAAGCCCTATAAGGTGAATATTAGTTTTCTCTGAATTATCACAGAGCTCTCTGAGAGAATGATCCATTTTTGCTCTTCATTTCTCTTCCTCTTTGAAGCGTTCAAAAGTTTTGTCTTCAATGTCAGAAATCCTTTCTTCTGCTTGCTCCATTCTGTTACTGAGGCATTCTACTGTATTTCTCAGATCTTTGAGGGCCGCAAATGCTTGTCTCACTGTGTCAAATCTTTGGTGATTTTGTCTTTGAATTCATTGAATTCTTGAGACAACTTTTGAAATGCTCCTTGAATTTCTAATTCCAACTTTACCTCCATTCTATTAATCTTATTTGCAATCCAAATTCTGAATTCGATTTCTGACATCTCAGCCATTTGTTTATGAATGGGATCTTCAGTTGTTTCTGCCATGTCGTTCTTTGGGGGAGTTGATTTACTCTGGTTATTCACATTACCAGAGTTTTTCTGCTGATTCCGCCCCATGATTATTTTACACCATTTGGCTCAATGAGCAGATAAGGTGAAGTTAGGTTGGGGGCTCCTGGAATAGTAATTAACTAGCTCAAGAGCTGGGACTGGTGTCTGTACCTTTTCCCCTAGAGCTTTGCAAAGGTCCTATACAGTTCTATAGCCTGAGACACTGGGGACCTGCTTGGTGTGGTGGGGCTAAGTAACTCTGTCTTGTTTTTAGCTGGTCTCTATCCTACCCTAGTAAATCAGTTACTCTGGGTTGAAGTCTCAGGTGTTGAGAAATACCAGCAATTAAGTCACCCCGCCCCCCATGGGCAACAATTGGAAAAGGAAAATCAAACCTTCCCACAACCACACACCCAGGGTACCACTTTGGATAGTCCTCGGGTGATTGGCCCAGTTTGAGAGATCCAAATCAATTGTCCCAGTCAGCACCTGTCTCAGGTGGGAAAGTTCAAAAGGGTCTCTGGCAACTAGATAGCAGGGGTCTTCTGGCAGCTCAAGTATGACTCACTCCGGTGCTCTGTGAGGTCAGAAGGACCCACCCAGCAAATGAATTAGTCTGGGAAGGTTAATGCCTCCTTCCCACCTTGTACTTCTGTCACACCCAGTCACTGGTAACCCTGCAGGGCTGTGACCCAGTTCCTTCCAATGAACAGATGCTCCAGGTGTTTGTGCCTACCTGAGCCACATGGAGATCTATGTCTCCTCGCTATACTCTGCCACTATCTGGCAGGGACAGCTGAGGACTGACAACCTCAGATGCTTAATGGAGGCTGGGGCGGTTCACTCAGTTCCAGCCCCACCCCTGATTCATGTTGCTGACAGAACAGAACAATTTTGCAGAATTTGTTTCTGTCCCTGCTATATTTCCCTGTGGACCAGCAGCCATGGCCTGTGCTGCTGCAGAGCTGGCTTGTCTGTCTCAGCTGCAGTTTGTGTTGGGGTGGGTGTAGCTAGAGCTCATACTTTGCTCTCAGTTTCAGCCTCTGCCCACCTGCTTTTGTCTCAGCTATGATCCCCTGAGGGCCAGGTACTTCTTAGGCTCACTAAAGCAGTCTTTCTGGCTCAGTCCCACCCTGGAAGTATGCTGTCTCTGGGCGAGTCCCTGCTGTGCCCCTCCCAGGCAGGTACCACCTCACCCTTTACTCACAGAGCCTGTGTTTCCATCCTAGTTCTGTTCTGCCAGTGGCTGCCACCGGAGAAGATGCCCAGCATCCTCTGGTTGCTCAGAGAGGTTGGGAGTATCTCTCCAAAATATCCCCAGGGGTGTGAGCCCTATTGTTCCTGCCATTGCTGCTGCTGCTCCTCTGTGCCTTGGGGCACTGCCTCTCTCTCTCCTGTATGGTTCCCTTAATTCACTGTCTTCTTCTTACTCCTGTGCTGCAGAATCAGCACAGACCAGCAATAGCCCAGGTCCTGTCCACACCTCTTGATAAAATGCCCAAGAATCTGGACTCCCTGGGGGACAGGCTTCCAAACCTCAGGGTGAGAGTGGAGGGGAGTGCTATGAGTTCAGAATTGCAGGTAGAGAATATATACAGTTTTATGTCTGGCAGGGGAGTGCGATGGCATATTCGTAAGTCCCTCTAGGGAAGGAGTTTGGGTTTTTAGAGGGTCACTCCCTCTAAAAAAAGAAAAAAATAGTTGGATAAAATAGGAGGGGATCTGTTTGTACAGAGTATACTGCGAGCCATTCTTGTAGGGGAGGGGACTCCTGTCTGGTTGGTGATGTATTTTGTACCTATTGTTTGTTTCCTGTTTCACAGCTCGCCTCAGCAGGGTTGATGTGCATTCTTCTCTTTTGGCTCAGGTGCAGACCATCAGCTTACTTGCTAAACTTCTGTCCTTTAACTCTCCTTCTGGACAGGAGCCTCTGCGGAAAGCTGGCTCCAGTCGGCCATCTTGCCTCCGCCCCCCCCTTTTCAGTATTTCTATGAAGACTATGTAGTACTCTTAGAACACCAAGAACAATCACAAAAAGAAACTCCCTTTGTTGATCAAAATTTTTTTCAGACACAAGTTCAGCAATAAAGAGGTACAAATAACACTGTCCTCTAGCTATTATATATGGTTTCCCCTGGGTTTAGATTTCAAAGCACAGGGATTCTGTTTTTGCCTTAGGACATTCTGACCTATCTCTGGTACCTTTGTGTCGGGATCCCCTGATGATCTTGCTCTAGGGAGCAAATGGATCACACAATCTCCTCTTGGAGGGATGAGAGGCAGTCTCTTAAGTTCAAAACCAGCAGACCCTCATCTGACATTTTTGAAGAATATAGCTCTCTTATCCTCTGCAGACTTCTGAGAAGACCTGAATTTGTCCTAAAGCCTCACAAGATGGATCACCCAGAAAGTTCTGAGAAAGTCTTCATTCAGCCCAAAGTCTTTCTTCTCTTTGACCCAGAGCTTGGCAAGTCTCTTCCTGCTACTGTACCCAGGTAGATTTCTGACAGGTGATTATGCAGCTGTCCTCTGCTTCTCTCAGGACTCTTCTGGGTTCTCTGTTCCTTTCTTGACTTTGGATGTCACTCAGTACTGAGGTATAGAAGGATAGAGTCCCATGCGGAAATGTGGAGACATGGCTCCAGATTGGTAGGTGGACCATTTTCCTTTCATAGCTCATGGCTGGTGGTTGGGGAGAAACATCAATGCACTTTTAACTAGGGCAAATCCTGGTATCACCTCACCTTGAATCCTAACCTTGCTTCCACTGGCCATGTAGCCTTGAGCAAGTTCCCTGGGTCTTCATTTTTCCACTTCTAAAATGAAGATAATAAAAGTGCTTACCTCAAAGGCCGTTTTCAAGGTTAAAGCAAATAATTTATAGAAACCACTCTTAACGCTGGTTTGGAAGATAACTGGATCCTTTAGAGATTTTTAGTTTACAGACATATGAGGTTGAATAGTGTCCCCTTGAAATTCGTGTTCACTTGGAACCTCTGAATGTGACCTTATTTGCAAATGGGGTCCTTGCAGTGTAGTCAAAATAAAGTTACTCTGTGTTAGGGTGGACCCCATCTAATGACTGGTGTCCTTATAAGAGGAGGGGAATTTAGATACAGACACCCAGGGCAGATGACCGTGTGGAGACAGAGGCAGAGTCTGGAGTGACAGAGCTACAAGCCAAAGAACACCAAAGATTGCCAGCAACCCCCAGCAACTATCAATAAGAAAGAGGCAGGGACAGATTTTCCCTCAGACCCTCCAGGAGAAACCATCTCTGCCAACACTTTGGTTTCACATTTCCAACCTCCAGAGTTTTTCAGTGGGAGAATAATTTCTATTATTTTAAGCTGCCCAATTTGTGTTTTTCTGTTGTGGCAGCCTTAGGAAAGTAATACACAAGTAAACCTTGGATTTCATTAGCAGGCTATGGGGTAGCTCCCGGAATCATAGAATCAGCTAAAAGGCAAGCCCAGAAAGGACAAGATACATTATTATCAGTGCTAGCTGACAGTCTTGTCAACATCAGAGGTCTTTAGCCTTGTGTAATCCTGTTGGATAATTGATGTTTCATCAGAAGCTGCTCAGTGGTCTAGTTTGAGTCAAGGTATCTACTGCTTGGCCAGGCCAGGACACACTGAATGACAGTCTTACCAACATTGTTTATAATAACAAAGGAGTAATTTCCTGAATTTACTGTTGGGGTGCTGTTATCAGAAAAATTCCAGCAAATGTCATGACAATGCACTTAGTGAATCTTGGCTATTCATGCTGTTATTATATATTTTGATTGTCCTTCAGCATGTTGAAAGAGTCGAGTAAGAAAGCTTAGCCTGGATGGTGCAGGATGATTTATACCTAATTCCAAGACCATTGAAAAAGCTGGTCAAAGAAATGCTCGGTCCCCAGTTACTCTCTTTACGTTCAACACTGCTGCATTGCTCGGCTCTGCTCTCAGCCGCCATAGACGCTCAGGACACCAGTAAGACGGGGTTCCCCAAGCATCCCTGGTTGTTCACTTGAGAGTTCATTGTAGTGATGAGGGGAGAAGGAAGCATATGTGGAAAAATGTTATACAATTGTCTTTATAACTGGGCATGAGTTATTAAGGATAGGCCCCGGGTGGAGTGCAAGGTGATCTTGAATGTTGTGTCCTAATTTTTGTTCCCTAAAGGGAACTTCTATTCTGTAACTGCTCATAGTATCTTTGAGTTTATCATCTTGGAAGAAAATTTAAAGGTAATATTACTTTATATTATCTACCCCTTAATTCTGGAGATGCTGCTGTAATGTAAGTGCTATGAGTCTTACATTTCTTCCCCTCCTTGTTTACAAAGACTTTTAATTGTGGATTGTTTCATCCACTAAGTTTCATTTCAAATAAATCACTGTGCAAATAGTCGTGACAGACTTGGGAACAAAAGGAGCGCTTCTTCCCCTGACTTTTCCACGCCAGATTCCCATCCTAGCACATTTCTCCTTCAAATGCTGAGAATTATGGCTGTAATTTGTCATCCACTAAGCAAAAGGTATGTTACTAACAGCAGTGATTTGCATTTCTTTTTGACATTTTGCTTCTTCGCTTTATTGTAATTGTATTTTTTCAGTTGCCTCCCTTTTCCCATCTCTGTGCTTTAATCTGAATCCACACTGCTCTGGGAGTAGCAAATGGGTGTCTTTGTGTCCTTTGAAGATAGGGTAGCTAAGAGCTCAGATGTGAAGATGAAGCCAGGGTGAAATAGTGGCTGCTAAATGGCATCATAGATAAAAGGCATGGTGAGTAAAAGACTGGGTAGTCCAGCTTTGGGGATGTTTGTGATGTTGCCCTAGAGAAGGTTTATGTGACAGATGTAGTCAACAGTGGCTCATAATTCAACCAGTATTTATTGAGTTCCTCCCCATCCTGTATGGTCACAGGATAGGTGTTATAGACATATTAGTGAATAAGAGTTTCTTAGGGGGAACGGACAATTAACACATTAATAAACAATAATTACAGTTGTGACAGATTCTACAAAGGAAATAAAATAGGGAGTTGTGAGAGGAAATTATAGAAGATGGGGTAAAGGATGGCCTCTCCAAGGAACTGAAAGATAGTAAAGATCCAACTACTTAAACAACTTCCCTGTAGAGGGCACTATAAGCACCAGGCAGTAAAGAAATTAGTGTGTGTTAGGAACTAGATGCCCAAGATGGGTGGGTAGAAGCAAGCAAGCCAGAGTATTCTTTGTTTTTCTGAAAAGGGAAGGAGGCATGAAAAGGCATCAGACTAGGATTCATGTCCCTACACTCTATCTCAGGCAAGCTGTAGCCTTCTTGAAAGCTTGGGACCACGTTGTTTTATTCATTGCTCTGATGCCCAGCACAAGCACCTGTCCCATAGGAGGCACTTTAAAATATTTTCTGAATGACACATAAACGAATGAATTTTAATCTGTATTCTTACTTACTTCTTTCTTTCTTACACTTGATTGAAAGAATCCTGGAGCGTCAGAGTTATAAGGGACGTTGGAGCTCAGCTTGCCTAGCCCCTCATCTGTTTGCTAAAATCCTCCGCGTAACATGCCTGGCAATGACCTGACTGCCTCAGGTTTCTGAGCACTTCTAGAGAAGGGGGGGGATCACTTCCTTTGGAGCTAACTCAGTGCTTAAAATAGTTTGAATAGGTTACTATACACATAACACACAAAAGTACCTACCCTATTTGTGTATGAAAAACAAGGAATGATCCATTCTGCTCTCTATTCACCTAGTTTTTCTCTCTAAAGGCAGCTACTCTTTTTTTTTTTTTTCTGGTCAGGGCTAGGTTTGAACCCACCACCTCCAGCATATGGGGCCAACGCCTTACTCCTTTGAGCCACAGGCGCTGCCCCAAGGCAGCTACTCTTAACTGAGTATAGATATAGTCTCTGTACCTATAAGGGTATAAAAATTTATATAATGAAAATTAATTTTTTATAAAATATTATATAATCATTGTAAAAAAGAAAAATGCAAAAAAGCTATAAAAGGAAAAAAACCAGCATCCAGTAATTCTAGCTTTTGAAAATAATTATTGTTCATATTTTGGTATCTATTCTTCCAGATGTTTTGCTTGTCTATGTGTATGTGTGTAATTTACACAAATGGTAGACTTGAAAACACACACTCTTCTGCAACTTTGTTTTGTTTTAATTTAACAATGTATCTGGATGATCAGACCACATCAGCCCATCTGGAGTTAATTTCTTTAATTGCCACAAAGATTCCATTGTATGAAAGTATTATAGTTTATTTATCCAGAAATCTCCATTGGTGAACCTTTACATGGTTTCCAGACTTTTTGCTATGCAAACCAATGCTGTGTGAGTATCCTTGTACAGATGTCATTTCACGTGCGTGTGAGTACATCTGCTGAATAACTGTTGAGTAAACCTGCTGCTCAAATAGTATGTGCTATTTTCCATATTGATAGATATTGCCAAATGCCTTTCCGTTTATATTCCCTTTGGCAATACATGAGTGTGCCCCATTTCTTCACACTTGATCTTAGCCAAAAGGCCGAGAAGCGATGTGTCTGCCCCATTTCTTTTCTGAGCATCTCTTGTTAGAGAGTCCTGCCTTTTCATAATTATCAATTATCAATCTGAAGTGTGCCTTGCTGCAATTTCCACCCACCTTTCCTATTTCTGCTCCTCATTCTGGTTTTGTGTAGGTTTCTTCTTTCTCTGGACTCCTCTATGAATTAGAAGGATGAATAATGAGGGTGGAGCCCATGTAAGAGAACAGGCAGGAGTTGTGGGAGTTTACCTAAGCAGGTATAAGAGCAAGAGGCTGAATTTATGGCTCAAATTCACTTTAAATCCAAGTCATTTAAAAAAAAAAGACTTTTTTTTCATTTATAACACATAAATACATTTGCCTTGTATAAAATGAAAGCTTATAGAAAAAGGGAACGTGTTTCCTCTCTTTTTAAAAATCAACTTAGAGAGTTCAGGTTTTTTCCCTTATTTACATATGTGACATTAGTAACATATATATGTACTACTCTGTTGTAACTCTTTAAACAAAGCATACATGGTATTGTGTTGTATTTATAATTATGCAGTTTGATTTTTTAAAACTCAAAATCTGTCTTAGATATTTAATTCTGTTGGTGCTTAATTGCACTTTCATATTCCATGACATGGTTACACCATTATTGTTTATTTTAGTCTATTCATACACATTTAAGTTGTTTTAAGTTTCATGTTACAAATAATACTGTACTGACCAACTGTTTCCAGCTGATGTTCAAGGAACCAAGCCCCTGATAGTTTGTAGATTAAAACAGGCAGAAGGTTCAGTGCCTGTGGCTCAAGCGGCTAAGGCGCCAGCCATGTACACCAGAGCTGGCGGGTTCGAATCCAGCCTGGCTCGCTAAACAACAATGATGGCTGTAACAAAAAATAGCTGAGTGTTGTGGTGGGTGCCTGTAGTCCCAGCTACTTGAGAGGCAGAGGCAGGAGAATTGCTTGAGCACAGGAGTTGAAGATTGTTGGGAGCTGTGATGCCACAGCACTCTACCCAGGGTGACAGCTTGAGGCTCTGTCTCAAAAACAAACATACAAACAAACAAAAAAACTGGCAGAAGTCAGTGGCTCCATAAGACTAACAAAAATTAGAGTAAGCTTCTGGTCTGAGAAATAGAATAAGGTTCTGCTGTCGTAAGAATGGAAGGCAGAATCAGTGTACCATGAATGATCTCTCCATCACATTTAGAGAAAACAATGTCAGTTATTCAAAAGTATCCTATATACTGTATCTATTTTAAATATTAAAATTAGATTTATACACCAGGTATGATTCACCTGTAAAAATTATTTAATATTTTTCTCTTGGCAGGGAAAAAAAACATCATCCTCAATACTAGCAGAATTGTATCAGGGTTAGCTTTGTCAGTGACAAAAGAAGATAATTTTTATACACTGAGTTTTGAAAACTGGTTATTCACTCTTAGTCCTCGATTGCAGGAAGACAGTGCAGCATTAGATTGATGGCTGCGGGCTGTAAATGCCCTCTGAGATGTGAAGCTACTTCACGGACATCTGAGAACCTCGATCTGATATTGTTATTGACAGGTTTCTGTGGCCTATTTTGTCCCATATGTCTTGAATGTGACATTGCCAGGCATTATGGAGAGTGTCTTTGCTGGCCATTGTTACCTGGGTCCACCTTTGCACTGAGAATTGGCACCAGGGAGAGACATAAAATACAGGTAAGTGTGTTTCAAAGGTATATGTGAATCTGAATCCGTATAATAACGTGGATGCCTTTCAAACCTGTGATATTAAAAAAAAAAGATGTGTAGGTGAGGCACCTTAAACATACCACACTTAGTGGGAAACTTTGAGAAAGGAAAGAAGAAATGTTTGATTTCATTCTTTACTAGGAAGTATTAGCTAACTAAAATGCCTTATTACACAGGGTATTTCTGAGGGGAAGTTATGGCGCATGTTGTCCCTAGTCCATTGGCCAAACTGTGGTCTCTGAGCTTTGCTTTAGTGCTGAGTAATAGAACGATTTAGCCATGATCAGTCATACTCTTTAAAAACAACACTCATTATCTTCCAGCTACAGAAATGAAACCATGCTCTGTCTTTTTTTTTTCTTGAAACAGAGTCTCTCACCCTTGGTAGAATGCCGTGGGGTCACAGCTCACAGCAACCTCCAACTCTTGGGCTTAAGCGATTCTCTTGTCTCAGCCTCCCAAGTAGCTGGGACTACAGGTGCCTGCCACAACATTTGGCTAGTTTTTGTTGTTGTTGTTGTTGCAATTGTCATTGTTGTTTTAGCTGGCCTGAGCTGGGTTTGAACCTGCTAGCCTTGGTATATGTGGCCAGCATCCTACCCACTGAGTTATGGGCATAGCCTGTCTCTCTGTCTTTTTAATTTTTGTTGTTCTTGTTTGTTTATTTATGCAGTTTTTGGCCAGGGCTAGGTTTGAACTTACCACCTCTGGCATATGGGGCCAGTGCCCTTCTCCTTTGAGCCACATGCGCCACCCTGTCTCTTTTTTTTTTTTGAGACAGAGCTTCAAGCTGTCGCCCTGGGTATAGTGCTGTGGCATCACAGCTCACAGCAACCTCCACCTCCTGGGTTCAAGTGATTCTCCTGCTTCCGCCTCCCAAGTAGCTGGGACTACAGGCACCTGCCACAATGCCTGGCTTTTTTTTTTGGTTGCAGTCGTCATTGTTTGGCAGGCCCAGGCTGGATTCGAACCCACCAGCTCAGGTGTATGTGGCTAGCGCCTTAGCCGCTTAAGCCACAGGTGCCAATCCTCTCTCTGTCTCTTATTATGTCAAGAGAAGATGACAGAATATAGTTAGGAGGTCTGACTTAAAATTTAGCATATGTCAGTTGTCCCCAACCTTTTTGAAACTGGGGACTAGTTTCATGGAAGACAATTTTTCCATGGATGGGGGTTGAGGGAAGGAATGGCTTTGATATGAGTCTGCAAGCAATTGATTTATTATGGTCTCTGTGCAGTGAACCCCCTCCGCTCATGATAATCTGTATTTGCAGCCCCTTCCCAGCACTCGCATCACCACCGCAGCTCAGATCCTCAGGCATTAGATTCTCATGAGGAGCATGCAGCTTACATCCACAGATGTGGTATACAATGGGGTTCATGTTCCTGTGACAATCTAAGGACCCTCCTGATCGGACAAGAGGGGGAACTCAGGCAGTAATGTAAGTGATGGGGAGCGGCTGTAAATACAGAGGAAGCTTTGCCAGCTCACCTGTCACTTACCTCCTGCTGTGTGGTTTGGGGACTGTAGGCACATGTCATGTGCAGATTAAACTTTGGGGGTTCCCTAGGAACCTTTCAAAGAGCCAGTAAATATCCAGCACAGCTGAAACTGAGATACACAAAAGGCTAGGAGCAATAAATTATATATATTAAGATGTGAATAGTTAAAAAAGGGCATCTCTTTATATATACGTCCTTATGGTGTATATTTAAATGAAAGAAAGGACAAAGAAGCGTGAAATTATTTACATGAAAAGAATATGCTTGTGTTGACATAGAATTTATCTGGAAGTGTACACAAGGAACCAATAATAACAGCTGCGCAGGTGACGGGATGGGTTCAGACAGTTATAGAAAGGGGTTTACTTTTTACTTCCTCTCTCTTCTTACTTATTGTGCACTTATTATCTACTCCAAACAAATAAATAAGATAATTATAAATATTAGGTCCTAAGAGGAAAAACAAAATGTCCATCGAGAAGTCAGTGGTTTCAAGTATGAAGCCCGTATCAAAGGTTCTAAGGACTGGGCTCTGAATTGCAGGTCTTGATTAAAAATTGAACTGCTTGGCACTTGGGCAACCTGGGGCCCCTGGGTTTTGACTTAAGAAGGCTGGTAGATCTTGGAAGCCGGGGGTGATGGGCCAGCAGGCAACATGGTATGGGCCTTGGGGAGTGGGGATGAACCTGTGTGATTGTGATACAACAGCGATCTTGGTCCTACCCTAGGGAACTTTGTGCGAGGACTGGCTGGTGGTGCACTGCTGTTGGCCTTTTTCCATCTGTCAGGTGGCCCGGGAGCTCAAGATGAGGACCTCCCAACTCTATGAAATCTGTGCAGTCCCTTCGACTCAGAACACCCTTATCTGACAGAGCAGGATGATGTCCCCTCTTGGCTCCCCCACCCTCTTCTCAAACTCCTCATAATAGATTGTGTTTCTTGTTAAGTTTTCACTGAAACATTATAAAAATAAATGATTTCCCTCCTACTGTCTCTACTGCAGTTCTCTCTTTATACCTTCCCCTACAGAGACTTTATTATATGTCTGAATTTGCTATTTCACTCCAGCCACACACAGCAGCTCTGGAGTTCTGTGCACACCGCCTGCCTCTGGCCTGGTGTTTTGGGAGGCGGCATTGCTGCACTGCCTGTCTTTCTACTGTCATCATGAGGGATGTCTGAAAGGCTGGAAGAGTGTCATGTAGTTTTCTTATGTCAAGCCACTTTCCCCGACGTATCAGTGGTGGGGTAGGAGATGATTAAATTTAGTCAGCATCTGGATCGGGCCCTTAATATCACAGAAACATGCATTGACCTTCCTTTGTCTTGATTTTTCAGTCCTGATTGCTCAAGGACAAGGCCTCAGGTTGGTGGTATCTTGAATACCTTTCTCTTACTTGCCAACCTTTGGGCTCCAGGCTCAGAGCCTTAGGTAGGGAACTGTTCTGGGCTGAACTGAGTCCCTCACCTCCCACCTCCTCTACCAAAAGATGGAGTCTTATCCCCTGGTAACTGTGAATGTAGCCTTATTTGGAAATAGGGTCTTTGCTTGATGTAGTAATGAAGTTAAGATGAGGTCACTGGAGTAGGCCCTCATGCAACATGCCTGGTATCCTCATAAGAAGAGGAGCGATGCAAAGATGAAAACACACAGAGGGAAGACAGCCATGTGCAGGTGGAGGTAGAGACTGCAGGGATGCTCCCTGACCAAGGGGTGTCTGGGGTACTGAGGGCTGGAAGAGGCAAGGGAAGATCCTCCCCTGCCCCCTGAGTTTTTGGAGGGAGCATGGCCCTGCCAACATCTTGTTTTTGGACTCCCAGCCTCCAGAACTGAGACAGAATCCCTTTCTGCTGTGTTAGTATACATGCTGTTGCTGTGAGCACAGTTTCTGTTATTTGAAGCTACTTAGTTTGTGATAATTTATGACAGCAGCCCTAGGAAGCTAATTGAGTAATCACCAACCATGTGAATTGAATACTTTAGTGTTTGTTAGGGCAGCAGCACAGGACACTGCTGAAGAGCCTGGGTTCAGGAGCCTGAAATGTCTTCACTCACTAATTAATTTGCTAACTTCTGTGTCAGTTTCCTTATTCATGAAAGGGGACAGTGACAGTACTGACCTCATAAGGCTGTGAGGATTATGAAGTACAGTGCCTGGTAAGTAGTAAGGACTATGAACAAGTACTACGTAATGGCTACCTTATATTTATGGCAAATTATGCCAGTTTCCCACTTATAATTGGTGCATAAAGTTTTTTTAAAAATTACATTTTAGGCTGGGCACAGTGGCTCACACCCATAATCCTAGCACTCTGGGAGGCTGGGGCGAGTGAATTGCCTGAGTTCAGAAGTTCAAAACCAGTCTGAGAAGAGTGAGACTCTGTCTCTACTAAAAATAGAAAAATCAGCTGGGCATTGGGATATACATCTGTAGTCCCAGCTACTCAGGAGGCTGAGGTAAGAGGATCATGTGAGCCTAAGAGTTTGAGGTTGCTATTAGCTGTGATACCCCAGCTATTAGCTATGATACCCCAGCACTCTAGTTTGGATAAAAGAATGAGTCTCTGTCTCAAAAACAAAAAAAATTGCACTTTCAATGAAAATTGAGTCAATTAAAATAAGAATATTAAGTAAATATTATAAAAACATAGGTGGTAGGTGGATAGGGCAAACATTGTGAAGGTGGTAAAAACAAATTTACTGAGTGCTTGTACATGGCAGGCACTGTTCAAAGCACTCCAAATATTTTAAGACATTTACCCTTAATATCATTTGAGAAGGTGGTGTTGTCTCCTTTTTCCAACCACAGAGAGGTTAAGTAACTTGCCTAAGGCCACACTGCTATAACACAGGCTCTGGAGGCTGTGCTCCTGTCCTCTATTTCACACAGGCAGAGACAGCTTCCAGCCAAGAGGCCGCCTTGGGCCCACGAGGTTTACTCTACAGAGGTGAACAGCCTGCTCGGCCTGGATGGGAAGTGCTACTTGCCCTGGCCTCCACCTGTCCCACCAAAACTAAAGCAAGTCCCATCTGACAAAGTAATTCCTATCCTCCTAGCCCTCCCTTTGGGATCCCCAATTTTCCCTTTGGGAAAAATTAAATGTTGAATGTTGATGTTTAATCTATGACAAAATATTGCCCTCTCTAGATCATCTACCGAAAAAAGAATTCAGACCTGGAACAACTCTATTAAGTGAAAATAAACCTATTTTTATTGTTTCATGCTAAAACATATATCAAGCATCACAGGCTTACAGCTGGGGACAATACACGTTTTTGGCAAAGGAGACTTGGGCCATCTCTGTACTTTCATTTGGTTGACCCCTCTCTGCATGAAGAGCAGATGGCATTTCATGCATGGGTTTCAGGCGCAGTCTTCGCGAGGCTGATGTAAAAGGTGCCAGCGGACTTCTCCAGCATGGGAGCCCCCCTGTCCCCTCTGCTGCTTCTGATCCATCTGGGAGGTAAAGAGCCAATTTAGCACTTCATGAGAGCTACTAACCCAAGCAAGTAAAACTCCAGGCTCTGAAAGCATTGACTCTACCACAGAATCACAGAACATAAAACGGAATTTGCATGTGGATAGCTCTTAGATGGTAGAGAGTGGTCATGAAGGGAGGTGGCTTAGGGCCACGACTCCTGGTTTCCTCTAGAAGAACATGTCAACCCCCAAAAAAGACTTGACAAAATGTGCTCCCCAGGAAAAACATTATCCAATACTAAATAATTAAGTGAGAGACAATAACTCTGATGTTAAACATCCCATTAGCTTAGTTTTATAAAACGTTCTGCGTGGTACAAATCTGAGAGTTACCCATAGTGAAGGCATATTCTGTATGGTTTTCTTCCTGCTAGAAAACATTTTTTTGGTATTTCAGGGTACAATGTGTGGAGTGCATCTTTGATGACTCTGTGTGGGTAAACGACACCAACACACATGTGCAACAGACATCGTACAGCAATCCGTACAGATCATGATAAATTACAGAACCAGAAAACAACTCCCCGAAATCTCTTGGTTTTACAGTGGCATGTAGTAGGGAAATAAGCTGCCAGCCCTGGAAGTCTCTCTTTTTTGGAACAAATATATGAAAAGTTTGGAAGTCCTTAATTGTCTACTGCCCTATGCAATATTGTTTTATGTTCATATGCTTTCTATATCTAAAGCTTATTTATACAATATTCTATAATGACTAACACATTACACCCCTTTTATAAACATTATTCACATATTAATTCATAAAGCTTGTCTTTGGTCTATTAAAAACACTGCAGCTAAAAAAATAAGCAGAGATACAAGAGTCTTCTGTTGATGTTTCCGTGGAGGAGAGAATTTTTCTCCTTGTCCACTTTCTCCTTCCTCTTTTTTCCTCCAAAACAATACTCCTTCCCCCTGACCCAAGGCGTAGTAATAAAAAATAACAATTCCAGGAGATGGCACTCAGGCTTCGTAGTTAGTTAACTATTCACTATTCCAGGGCAAATTTCTGGGCTTACATTCTAACTAGGGGTCCTCAAACTTTTTAGACAGGGGGCCAATTCACTGTCCCTCAGACATTGGAGGGCTGGACTGTGGGCCCCGGGACGAGTCGGCTGCTAAGCAGGACATGTAGTGGTGGCAAAAACACCCAGTAGGCCAGATAAATGTCCTTGGAAGCCTGCATGTGGCCTGCAGGCTGTAGTTTGAGGATGCCTGTATTCAGACTCATCCTTGCCTAGCTCCCTCACACCCCCACCACTTTTTGACCCATGACCATTTGGAAATGAGAGTCCAGAGATGAAAACTTTAGAAAGTGAGAGGTTTTCCTAAGCTGCTGGGATTGGCTGGGAATAAGTCAGATTCTTTATTTCGTATTCTAGAAAATACTTGGGTTAGTGGTTGAGCAGGTTCAAAGAAAGAGTGAAATCCTTAGGAAACCCTCTACTACAAGTCGTGGGAAGTTTTCAGAGATGTGAAAAAACCAAGAGCATGTAAAGATCAGGAGTGGTGGTTTCCCAATGCTCATATGGTGAGAGAGGGAAGCTATTATGAAGGTGGACTTGGGGACAAAAATGCCTCCAGGACAAGGCTGTAAATAGCCAATGTGGTCAGTCATACTCCTTGTTTTCTTGGCATGTAAAGCCAATTCTCTGGGACTTGTTATCACCTTAACCAAAAGAAGTGTACAGTTAAGAAATCCAAGTTACTTACTCCATTACAGGATGGGTGCGGTTTAAGCCCCACTTGTGACAGTTTCACACAGAAGTAGACATTTCTATGTGTCTAATCCTTAGTGCAATCCTTACTCTGCTCATGGTTTGGCTGATGCTTGCTCCTGTTTACAAGCAAATTGGGTGAAAGACTGAGCCTGTTTCATGTAAAATTAGGGTCTGAACTTTAAAATAACCCAATGATTCTACATTTCTGACCTTGTCTTTGGTAATCAAAGCAGTATGTGCTTTCAAAAATGAAATTCTGGCCAGACTTTGTGGCTCATGCCTGTAATCCCACCACTTTGGGAGGTTGAGGCAGGAGGATTGCTTGTAGTCAGGAGTTTGAAACCAACCTGGGCAACATAGTGAGACCCCTTTTTTGCAAAAAAATTAAGCCAGGTGTGGTGGTGCATATGTGTTGTCCTAGCTAATTGGGAGGCTGAGCTGGAGGATCACTTCAGCCGGGAATTTGAGGTTGCAGTGAGCAACCTAGCCTGGGTGACAGAGTGAGACTCTGTCTCAAAAAAAAAAGAAAAGAAAAGAAAAGAAAAAAAGAAAAAGAAAATAAAAAAATCAATTTCTTATTGATGTCTTAAAAGAGAGGAAAAGATGAAAATAAATGGTTCAAAAAGTATTAGCTATTTGTGAATTTCGCTTATCTGTGCAATGTCTCTCTCGGGTTAACACAGACAATTTAAGAATTGTATTTTAGGTTATAGTTTTTTTTTTTTAAACCTAGCAGTAGAATGTCTTCTAATGGCTTGTTCTGTATGAACTTAAAAGAATGCATGGTTATAACTGATATTTATATCTTTCTGCTTAAAATAGCCTCTTTGTAAGCATTGCAGTCTGTGGCATCTCTTGTATAACATGGATTTTTCTTGTCTGAGGTCCTTTGTGTATCACATTCTTATTTCCTTGATCACTATGTTCTAACAGAACTCCTCTGGGTCAGAAGGTATGAGGGGGAAAAGACAGAATGGAAATGAATGGAAAAGAATGAGGATGTGGCAGAGGCATGCAGGCTGCTCGGTGGGGAGCTGGGGTGGGTGAAGGCTGGAGGACATTGTGAGGGAGCAGTGGACTGTCTGGATTGAATCCCTGCAATGCTCTAAAGCTACGCTGGAGAGACAGGCCAGACACAGAGCTGGAAGGCATCTGATGGCCGGTCTTTTCATCCATTAGGTGCTAGGCAGTGAAGAAACAGGCAAGATAAAGTTAGGCTTTGACAAAAGGAGTGAGGGGAGTCAGGAGCCACCTGAAACAGCTCACTTGCTTCCCCACCCTGCCCACCGCGGATGACTGCAGGGGGTGAAGGCAGGTTTGCTCTTTCCGCTATTACCCTCCTGTCTTGGGGACCAGACTATTGTTATTCCTGTGCCCTTCTTCTTGTTCAAGGAATATTGCATGGTCCACGGCCTCTCCACTGAGCAGATTCCATCCGAGCAGATTGTTCTCTTCAGCATCCCAGTTGCTCCTAACTCCTGAGAAGGTTGCCAAGGCAGGCTCTGTGAAGGTGAAAAAGATTTCAGAATATAGTGTGTGTGAATGCAGCTGGAGACAACTAGAGTTCTTTAAAATTCTGAAGCCTTTTGGGCAGGAATTTGTCTTTTCTTTTCACAGCAGAGACACTGTGTCCTTCTCACTGCGTCATTTCGGGAGCCACCTGGTACCCATGTTCCCCATTACTGGTGATGCTAACTTTGGTCTTTTGGCTAATATGGTTGTTTATAGGTTTTTCCACTGTAAACTTGTGACTTTTTCCTTCATGATTATTTAAGTATCTTGTAAAGAGATACTTGAGACTGTTTAAACTTTCACCCACTAGTTTTAACATTCATTGATGATTCTTGCCTGACCAGTTATTACTGTAGTGGTTGCTGAATGGTGCTTTGAAAAAATCTTATCGTTCCCTCTACACTTAGCAGTCAGTGCTCTCCTGTAAGGTAAAGATTGTCCTTCTCCTCCATTTATTTATTTATCGCAGTATGAACTCAGGGATCCTTATTTGATTTTATGGGTTATTATCCATTGCTTTCCAAAATAAAAAATGTCAATCTGATGATGAAGAAATAAGAGATAAACCAAAAAACTGAGAGAAATTCATAAAACAAATGGCTTATACTTTTCAAAATGCAAAGACCATGAATGGTAGTGAGTTTGGAGGAACTATTCCAGATTAAAGGAAACTAGAGAGATATGACAGTGTCACGTAACACATGGTCCTAAAAGGGACCCTTGGCAAACTTTTGGAAAAAATTTTTCTATAAAGGAAAATAGTAGGGTAATTGAAAAGAAATTATAGTAGGTCAACTGGATAAGATGTGCAGACTAGTTAACAGTACTACATCATCGCTGATTTTCTTATGTGAGAGCATATCTTAGTTTTTAGGAAATACACATTGAAATATTTAGGAATAAATGGGCCTTTGGTCTTTAACTTACTCTCAAATGGTCCTGAAAAAATTAAAATGAAAATGGTGGAATTGCAGGATCGAATGGCAGGTCTGCAATTCCTCCACTCGGTGTATATCCAGAAGACCAAACATCACTTTATAACAAAGACATTTGCACCAGAATGTTTATTGCAGCCCAATTTATAATTGCCAAGTCTTGGAAGAAGCCCAAGTGCCCATCGACCCATGAATGGATTAATAAATTGTGGTATATGCGTCCTATGAAATATTATGCAGCCTAAAGAAAGATGAAGACTTTACCTCTTTTATGTTTACATGGATGGAGCTGGAATATGTTCTTCTTAGTAAAGTATCTCAAGAATGGAAGAAAAAGTATCCAATGTACTCAGTACTATTCTGAAACCAATGTATAATCACCCACACTTTCATATGAAAGATAAAACACAACTATAGCCCAGGATAAAGGAAGGAAGAAGAGGGGAGGGTGAATGGAAGGAGGGTATCGGTGGGACCACACCTATGGTGCATATTGCAAGGGTACATGTCAGATCTCTTAAGTGTAAAGTATAAATGTCTTGACAGAACAAGTAAGTAAGTGAGGTGAAGGCTATGTTAACCAGTTTGATGTAAGCATTCCAAATTGTATATAAAATCAGCACATTGTACCCCATAAATGCATTAATGTATACAGTTATGATTTAATTTAAAAAAAAAAGAAAATAATACAATGTTAACATTTGGGGAACCTACCAGAAGCATTTACAGGAATTCTTTATAGTGTTTTATCAATCACTTATATGTTTGCTGAACTTATACATTCTTATCATCCTCACCTGTGCATACGAGATTCCCCTCCTTGCCCAATCTTTTTTTTTTTTAGATGGAGTCTCACTTTGTCACCCTCAGTAATGTGCTGTGGCATCACAGCTCACAGCAACCTCAAACTCTTGGGTTCAAGTGATTCTCTTGCCTCAGCCTCCTGAGTAGCTGGGACTACAGGTGCCTGCCATAACGCCCGGCTATTTTTAGAGACGGGATCTCCATCTGGCTAAGGCTGGTCTTGAACCTGTGAGCTTAGGCAGTCTACCCACCTCAGCCTCCCAGAGTGCTGGGAATATAGGCATGAGCCACCATGTCCGGCCTTTTCTCCCTCTTCTCCTCTTTAGGCTGAGAATGCTCAGGAGGAGAGTGCAGTCCACCACCAGGAAGCCCCCCAACTGGTCTGAACTGGTATAACAGGAATCAGGAATCATAGCTCTTTATGATTTTGCTGCCAAGGGTGGCTCTTTGGCCCTTGCAAGTACAAATCAAGTCCAAACTGATCATGCTCTAGGAGGAAAGGAGACAGCTCAAAGGATGAGGGGAAAGCGGTTTGCTAAAATTTCCTGAGACTTTCAGGTTCCCACAAAACGCTAGTAGAAATAGAAAAGTAGGAGAAGCAGTTTTCCATTTCCTTCCCCATTTCTTTTCATTTAGAACCTTATTTCTTTTCTATCCAGGGACTCTTGCTGATTTAACAGGGTAGTTTTCTCTGTGGGGAACTTTTCGTGATGATCATAGCCCCATTCATTAGGGGTGCAGTGGTGGTGGTGTGGAAGAGTCACATCCTACAAGATTAGTTTGTGGGAGTCTCACCACATCAGTTTAAGGAGTCTGACCCAAAGCCCCAGACTCCAAAGGCAGAGTCTTGATCTGTCGCTCCAGAGACTGAGTATCCCAGAGGAGCACCAGCTTTCAGGCAGGCAGCCACTTTTGGGCTCAGAACTAAGCTTCTCTGAGCGCACAGGGCCTGCAAATGCAAGGCAGCCCTTAGCATTTGCTAATGTGCTCCGCGAGGAAAAGCCCTCAGAGGATGCAGGTGGCTGCGTTACACTCAGCAGGGCAGCCAGGCGTGAGCACAAGATCTGTGGAGACTAGGATGCATTTTGTGTCTCACCGCATCTGGACTCACGCTGTCTTCACTAAAAGCACTGAACACCGGCAGGTTATTTCGTTTTGTCATTAATGAAGTTTTGCCCTTGAAGACGGAGGCAACCTGTCTTAGACGTACCCTGCCTCTCTTCCCTGTGCCCTGGTTGTGCCAGCGCTGAGGCTGTCGGCCTGTCAGTCTCACCGGTGTGGCTGCTTTGATCCACACCTCTGTCCTGGCATTGGTGGTGGGAGAATGTCCTGCCAAGACTAATGGCAAGAATGTTTGAGATTACGGCATCTGGTTCTCAAGGGAGCAGTGGTGGTTTGTTTGCTCTTTTAACTACATTTATTGTGATGTAGCATTTCTGAGAACAAGCACAGGGCAGGGAAGTAATCAAGAAGTAACCGCCAGGGAAGGCTGGCTGCCACGATCATCTGACCTTCCAGTTGGTACTAAATGATGCAGAAGAAAACCTCAATTCTAAGAACCACTGACATTTTAATAGGCACCCAGAAATCCTGTGGATGGTAGGAGGCGTGGCTTCTCTTATGGCTGGTGTTGTGCAGTGCAGGGGAGCAGCCCTCACTGGGGCCGGGTCTACAGGTCAGAGGTTTTAGGATTAGGCAGGTGATAATAATTATTTGTTACTGTGTGCTCAGCAAACAGGTCTATTTGAAGTAGAAAGCCCTGATGTCTGTAGGATGGCTTTTGCATCCCATCCTAAGTGAGGTGGCATGCAGTTGGCAGCCGTAGACAGAGCCTGATTGCCTGGGTTTCTTTCCAATCCCCCACTAGTAACAGACTAGTAATAGTATTTACTTTGCATGGTTGTGGTGAGATCTTAAAATTAGTGGATATATGATACAAGTAAAGCGCATAAAAGAGTATCTGGCACACAGCAGGGCTCTATAATTGCTGGCTCAAAATTATTATTATAAATTAAAAGACATGTTGAACACTATTTATTGTGATGCTTCTTCTTAATTATCTCGAAGAATGAAAAATCCTACAGGTGGAAACAGATCATCAGACAGCGGCTCACTGCTATACTCTTAACTAAGTTTCATTTGTCCTAAAAACCTGATTCGTTTTCCTAGGTTGAGTGCTTAAAATCTTACATTCTAACCTATACAAGGATAAAACCTGATAGCAGGGAGGATAATAAAAGCTCAGTGTTTATATGGTTATTTGAGACGGGCTCCAGGTGTATTAATTGTTTCCATGGTACAGAGGAGAATGCTAAGACTCAGAGAGGTGAAGTGACTTGTCCAAAGTCACATGGCAAGTTGCACTTTAGATACAACTCAGATGCTCCTGTTCTATAGCCTGAGCTCTTACTTGCTGTGCCAGAGGAAGGTGGAGTGAGGTAGCAGGAGGAGAGAGAGAGGGAGAGGGGAGGAAGAGAGAGAGACTCACAACTAGTAATAAGCATTTTTTGAATTAGTAAGTGGGCGCAGGAATTCAGAAAGTATATCCTAATGATGACAGAGGAAATAACATTTCACACCTTGTCTATATAATTCCAAACAACCATTTTCACTGTTTTTTAAAAAAACTAACAGGTTGGCTCGGCGCCTGTGGCTCAAGCGGCTAAGGCACCAGCCACATACACCTAAGGTGGTGGGTTCAAATCCAGCCCCAGCTGCCAAACAACAATGATGGCTGCAACCAAAAAATAGCCGGGCATTGTGGCAGGCGCCTGTGGTCCTAGCTACTTGGGAGGCTGAAGCAGGAGACTCGCTTAAGCCCAGGAGTTGGAGGTTGCTATGAGCTGTGATGCCACAGCCTTCTACCCAGGGGGACAGCTTGAGGCTCTGTCTCAAAAAAAAAAAAAAAAGACAGGTTGCTTCTTGCTTGCTGCATTGTCATTGCTTCAAAGAGCTATATGGGCTAGTCCCTCTGGAAGGCGGCTCCGAAGACCTGCAATGCTGGAACGCTAGTGCCTAGGCTGAGCCCCCCTGCTTTGGAGATACGGACAGGGTGGAGAACAGGAGAGCAATTCCAGAGCATCTTTCCTAAGTTCGTCCTTCCTATGAAGGGTCCTTCTTATCAGGAAAAAAGAGGATTCATCTATTTTCCAATTGTTCCTTCAACAAATACTGTATGATCAAAAATGTTTGATAAGTGAATGGATGTCAGTTGAATGTACCCCACGGAGAGCTTTGTGGACGTGCCGAGCTGGGCCTGCTCTCCCACCCTGCTGTACGTCTGGCTCCTTCTTATTTTTCAGGTCTCAATTCAAATGTCGCCCCCTTGGAAAAACCTTTCCTGACCCCTCTACCGAATACAGCTTATGCCTCTCAGCTATTCTCTGTCTGTCACTCTGTTTCCTTCATGGCATCTGTCATATAGAAATCCCTGTTTGTTTACCATTTATTTCCTTTCACAAAGGTAGGGACCTTATCTGCAATTGTTCACTGCTACATCCCAGCTGCGTGGAAGAGCACCTGCTGTGTCGTAGATGCTGGACCAATAGTTGGTGAATAAAAAATGAATAAATGAATGAGGTGACATTGATTTTCACCCAGAAAGAACACATTCTGTAACTTTAAGTGGAGATGGAGTGAGAGAGACATTGGCCTGGAGCCCTTAGGTCATAATGGCACTTCCAGCAGGGGTTTAATTAATCAGGCACATGCATTTTCTGAATCACAAAGTGTGCCAGGGACATTTAATTTCTGTTAATTGGCACCAAGGAGGAGGGGTTGCTACTGAAATTGCCAGCCAGCTGGAAGCACGTCTGTGGTTAGTGTCAGACCTCTTCACAAATCAGAATGGGCATTTCAGAAGTGAAATGTCCCTACAGAGGCTGCACCCACAGGCTTGCTTGTTGGCTGCATTTTGGGACACAGACAGCTCCAAATCTTAAATCTTCAACAGATAAGGTGGTGAGACAGTGAGGACAACCAGAAGAGAAAAGATTGATGAAGGTTATGGCATAAAATGCATTTTAAAACAAATGTTGCCTGAACTCTGGGCACCATGCACCAGCTTATCTGAAAGGAAAGAGAGCAAAGAAGTCAAAATTTGTCAACTCGCAGAGCAGGTCCACCGTTTGTAGCTAACGTTGGACAAGTGATTTGTTTTCTGAGCTTCAGTTGTTTGATTTATAAATAAGGAACAATTAACATGTGGGGGAGGATTAATGAGAAAATGAATGTAAATAATACTAGCAGCAGCTAACATCAGTGTTTTCTCTGTCCTGGGCACTGTGCTGCTGACTTGATGTGCATTATTTCATTTAATCCCCATCAAGACACTCAAGGGAAACACAATTAATACTCCACTTTTCAGGGAACTACAGGTTGGAGGAGTTAAATGACTTCTGCACAGTGACACAGCTACATGGAGTGTGTCTTTTTTTTTTTTTTTTTTGAGACAGAGCCTCAAGCTGTCCCCCTGGGTAGAGGGCTGTGGCATCACAGTTCACAGCAACCTCCAACTCCTGGGCTCAAGCGGGTCTCCTGCCTCAGCTTCCCAAGTAGCTGGGACCACAGGCACCTAGCACAACACCTGGCTCTTTTTTGGTTGCAGCTGTCATTGTTTTTGGCAGGCCCGGGCTGGATTCGAACCTGCCACCTTAGGTGTATGTGGCTGGCGCCATAGCTACTTGAGACACAGGTGCCAAGCCAGGAGTGTGTATTTGAATCCAGGTCACCTGACTATGCTGGGTTTTTAATAACCCTTTAGAAGACCCTCTAAGGCAGTGGTTCTCAACCTTCCTAATGCCGTGACCCTTTAATACAGATCCTCATGTTGCTATGCAATGAAAATAATTTGATGGTTGGGGGTCACCACAACATGAGGAACTGTATTAAAGGGTCGCGGCATTAGGAAGGTTGAGAACCACTGCTCTAAGGGAAGGGCCCAGTATGTGGCACTTGGTACAGGTCCAATGAATGGTACTGGTAAAATCCTGTTCTTATGCTCATCATGCCAAGCTCAGCTTGCTTTCCAGTCCGCGTCATACCTGCCAACCCCTCCGACCGCTACCACTTCGGGGATCCTTCTGAGCACAGCACCTGCCCGCTCATTTCCCCTGATCCTCCCAACAACCATAGGACATGACCATAGTGTTCCCACTTTTCAGATGAGTAAAGACAGGCTCACAGAAGTTGGTTAACTTGGTCCAAGGTTATACTGCTGAGAAATGGTGGAGTCAAGATTTAAATTCAGGGACATGAGGCTCTAGAGCCCAGGCGCTCTCCTCTCCACATGACAACATTTTTCCATGCTGCCCATCTTTCAGAACCTTTTCTCCTCTCCGAAGCTCTATTGATAACTTTTGTCTGCTAGTGCCTAGATTATTGTAATACTCTGTTCTTGAACTATGCCTGATATCCGTAATTAGCATTAACCACACGTGTTGAACACTTTGAGGTACCCAATACCATGCTCAGAGCTAGATATGTGGGATCTTGTTTAATCCCGTGGAGAATCCCAGCAGGTAGATGTGCTGATCCCCATTTTACACATGAGAAAACTGAAGTCTAGGGACATGAAACTTTTCCAGTTTCATTAGTTATTTGCCAAAGGAACACAAGGTGGGTCAAAACCCCAGGGGATAAGTCTCATCATCCTAGCTGTCACATCACATTGCTCCTCCAGATTGCGTAATGTTCTAATGGATTGGGAACATAGCTGGTATAATTATCCCCAAATCTTGGTCGGCTGATGCTCTAAGTCCTCTGTTGGAGACCCCCGTAGCAAAGAAAACCCAAGCTCTCAAACTTGCCAACATCTAAAAAGAACTTAAGCTTAAAAAAAGAATTCAGCTTATAAATAGAATGTTGCAGATCAGAGTATTTGGAAATGTGGTTCTGATATCTAAAATTAGCCCTCTCTTCAAAGCAGTATCACCCTTTCTGACTGGCTGCCTGTTCTGTTCCTTGTCATGGAAGCTGGTGCTGTCTCTCTCTAGCTGGGACTGACATGTCCCCTTCCTGCAATGCAGTCCTCCAGTCTTCTTGACAGAGATATAAAACATCTCCCACGAAACCGGGGAGACAGTGAGGGGGAGTGGGGCAGTGGGAAGGGGGCAAGCAGGAATTCTCAGTGTTGCTCTTTGAAGGCAACATTTATTTGAATCTTTTTTGGTTCTCTAGGCCTGTTGTAGCCTATGTTTTGATTTGAGATTGCTTTTCGTTTATTTGTGAGATTCTCCTTCATGTAAACGGTTTTCACAGTCCTCTTGGATGGTCAGGGTGTCATTGTTTTCATGGGAAGGTCATTAGGATGATGCTGGCCTCCAGGACACGTGTGACTGGCAGCAGTGAAACCTTGGCATTGCCAGTGCCTTTCATCAAGTCGGTCGAGCTCGCCGGCACTGATTTTATAGCATTAACGAAACTGCATACGGTGCACAAAGTGGCCTCTGCAAATGCCTCTGCTTTTCTCTCTCTCTCGGGGCTTGGCTGGCATCCTTTTAGTCCTTACGAGGCTGTAGTTCTTGCCCATCCAGCAGTGACACTATTTGCATAATTAGCTTGCATCTGTGGGTGTGCATCTACCCCCAAAGCAATTGCATTTGAACTTTGGATGAACACCAGCATGGAACACTGGAAGAGGTCAGCTCTCTGAGCCCTCTTGTCCCCATAGAGGACACGAGAGTGGGGGTTACTTTGGAAATCGTATCACCCTTTCCTGTGGGACTCCACTCTGTGTCATTTAGAATGAGGGCAGGCAAAACCAGAAATAATCTCACGAAGAGAGAGCAATCTGGGGAGTGCAAAATCAGCACTGTGTTTTGATATCAATGATCCAGAACCACATTGCAAGCTTTGGTTCCTTTTCAAGTTGCTTGGTGTGTCTGGCAGCCCTTGCAGCAGCGGTAGGTTTGGATTTCTCTGGGCAGAACACTCTCAGTTAACTTCCCTCCCACCCCTGCTTCTTAGACAACAAGACCTTACCTTGTAGTTTTTCTCGGAGAGAACTCAGCCGAGTTGGACTTTCCTGTCTCCTTCCTATCCTGGCGATCTCGGCAACACTCCCATTTGTCCATCCCCACCAATCTCAGCCACGTTGATAGTTACCATTGAAGAAGAGGGAGGCGGTGATTTAAGGTTAAGCTTTAAGCCTTACGGTGCTGGATTCTAGTCCTTGTTGCCTTGGACAGGTCATTTGACCTTTGAGCCTTAATTCTAATCTCTAAAATGGAATAATTGCAGTACGTCTGTCATAGAGCCGGGTAGAATTATATGACACAATGCGTATACAGTGTGCGGCATAACTAGGTGCTCAGTAACGAAGGCAATTATTGCTCTTTTTTTTTCTATGTAGGAGAAATATACTACTACTCAACCTCTACTGTAAGGTTGGCAACCCTGAGAGCTCCTTTTTTAATGTAGCATGTTATGAATGTATTCTTGCTCTCAAAGGAATGAGGAGCAGCAATTATTGCTTTAAGAGAAGTCAGAGATGCTCTTTTTTAAAAAAAATTAAATTTCCACTCCATTTTCAAGGGAATTTTGTGACCTTAAGCAGGAAATTGAAACATTCTGAGTCTCAGTTTTCTGATCTGTAGTCTGGGGGTAAAAGTAGCTTTTCCCTCCCTTCTCACAAGGTTCTTAGGAGATTTTACCAGCGGCAGCAGCAGCAGGGCGATCTCTTGTCAGTTTCAGATTCAAAGAAGCTGCTTTTGGTTTCTGTGTTGGGCTACTCAGAGGTGGCAGGCAAGGTCTAAAGGAGAGCTGCCTAGAGAGCCCTATATTCAAATAATCTGGGCCACAGCCCTACAACCCTCATCCCTTATTCAGAAGCTGCAAGTTCTCCCCAAACAGCTATAATTGGAAAAACTCTTTAAAAAAAAAAATCCCTCCAAACTATAACCTCTCACAATTAGACACGCTGGGTGCATCAAAATCTCAGTTCCCAGCAATGAATCAAAGACTTAGAATCCCAGTGACAGAGCCAGATGGGAACTCAGATATGCGGGCGGAATGTCTATGGCCTTAGGTGCAATCGTTGCTCTGACTAGTGTTTACCAAATACCTCTCTGAGCTGCACCAATTCCATACAGTACATGCGTGGGAGAATTACAAGGGAAAAAAAATCAACGTGGAGTTCAGGGTAGTGGTTGTTAGGGAAGTTGGAGGGGAGGGGAAGAGAGAAACGGGACTGAGAGAGGCGCACGGTATTGACAATTACTATTTCTATAAAGACCGAGTGGCAGGTATATGGTTGTTTGTTTCATGATCTCATATAAATATATATGTATCTAAATTACATATGTATGAAACATTCAATAATAAAAAGAAGAGAAAAGTAGAAAAGAACCCTTAAATCCAGAAAAAAATTAATCAGAAACCCCCTATCAGGGCTGTGTCTATTTTTACCTCTCCCGTGATGTGTCTTATTAATGTTTTTATCTCCACTGCCTCTCACAGCTTTGGGTCCAGAGTGGGGGGTGGCTAGTGATTACTGGGTAGGTAAAGGGATGAATGCACAGGTGAGTCTGTAAGGCCCCTCCATCCTCCCCACCGTCTTGACTCGGATCCCACCTCTGCTGCATTCTATCTGTCAAAGTGCAGATCCGTGGGCAGGGGGCCTCCTGGGAGCATTTTGTTTCTGCTCTGGTCTAGGACATAATACTGGGAAACGGACCGCATGGTCTTCTAACATTGCCCTATTTCAAGCAAAATGTCCTTGCTTGATTTATTCCTAATGACACCAACCTGCTTCAAGGCTCTTGGGAGTTACCTTTTCTGGTTTGGTGCTGCCTGCCAAACACAGTCCCCAAGTGACTGTCCTTCATGGTCACCCGAGAAGTTGCCGGAAGAGAGTGCTAACACTCTCTTTCTTAGCTAAAGGGAGAACCAGGGCCTTTTCTCTCAAGATATAAATAAGAGAAGCATCGGTGGCAGCAGCTGCAGAACCCAGCCCCTGTCCTATGCCAGCTTGCTGAGCACGTGGGCCCAGCTGGAGAGACTTAATAGGACTTTGCCATTCTGCCCACCGCAGCTGTTCACTTCTGGGAAGGGAGTCCAGAGGATGTGTGGCTGCCTGGGTGGTCAGCAGCAGGAGAAAGGATGAGGATGGATGCCTGCTCTGCTCATTGAAACAGATAACGTCTGTGCCTGCCACATTGGTGCTGGAGGAGCCGGGAAGCACCGGGTATTACTCACATCTGTGAGAGTGTTAGCTGAAAAAGGCAGACCGACCAGTATGGAAATGCTCTCCCTTCCATCAGCTCCTTTCCGAGGCCAAGATGCAGAGAAGGTGATTGTCAAGGGCTGGCCAGTGGCCCGGATGGGGCTGCGAAAGAGTGCTGGGCTTGTTAGCAGTGCTCTTGGTCTCTGAGAGACCTCTGTCAGCTCTGTTAGAGGGTAGCAGTCAAGATATTTTGCCACTACTATGACAGGCATGAGCCAACTGGAACAAAGCAGGGCTTTATTGCTGGAGGTCTCAGCTATACCTGGCCTGAGCCCTTTAGGGCTGGGTGGAAGAGTGTTGGGAAGGGCCTTGGGGGCTCAGAGCAGCCACTGTTTTCGGCATTATGATAGCGAGGGTGGCAATACTGAATGTCAGCTCTGCTGCACGTTATGGCCAACATGGGACAGATCCTCGCATGCATCAGAATCACTTGGCAGACTGGTTAAAAACACAGACGTCCCTACCTCGGAACTCCTGAATGAGACTGTCTAGGGCCCAGGCTAGGCTCACCGTGCTCCTGAGACCTGAGCGCCCTGGGCCCACTGCTCTCTAAGATGCAGCGCCAATGTTTGAGGGGAGGGGTTTGTGCCAACTTGAGAGATGGATGGAGTCTAGCACACGGCCTCTAGGGGGCTGTCCCTGACCCAGCTGTAGGCCATATGGGTGACTGAAGCAGGCTGAGGGGCACACAGTACATCTGAGGGTGCCTTGAGCCTGAGCGCCCCCCAGTTGCTGCTGCTCAGGAATGTAGTCGGACCGGGTTGGCAGGACCTTCTGATTTCTCAGGACACACTGGAGGTCACTGAGCCACGTACTGAGTCCTGCAGCCTCCAAGTTACCAGTGGGGGCACTGCCTTACACTCTTCCTGCTCTAGGAGCCCTGTCCATGGATGGGTGAGGGCTGAGGATGTGAGGCTGGTTCCAATGAGAAGGGAAGGAGACAAGGCCCAAGTGAGTGGTCTACGTGCTCCTTAATGAGACCAGTTCCTCAAGTACGGGCCTCAGAGTATATACTCAGCTGGCCATGACTCACCTCCCCCTCTTAGAAGTCTCTGACATCCCCCAATCAAATGTCTGCCCCTAGCATCTTTGGTAGCATCGAGGTTCCAGGGTCTCACCCTGCAGCAAGGGGCACCTTGTCTAGGGACTATCTTTGTCTTAGTTAAGGTGTAGAATGCCCACAAATTGAATTTTCAGACTTGATGTGCTGGGGTGCAACCTGGGACCTCTGGAATATTCCATGAAGGAACAGATTCATCTAGGTACAAAAGAACTTGGACCAATTGCTACATTTAAACTCAATGGCCAACCTTCTCCCTCTGTTGGGATGCCTTTTCTCTCACCCCTTTGTCTGTCTGACTCTCACTGGTCCTTCAGGATTAGGTTAGCCCGTATTCTGACCTCTGAGACTACCGGGGTCCTCAAACTTTTTAAACAGGGGGCCAGTTCACTGTCCCGAAGATCGTTGGAGGGCCGGACTATGGGCCCTGGGACGAGTTGGCTGATAAGCAGGACAGGCAGTGGTGGCAAAAACACCCAGTGGGCTGGATAAATGTCCTCAGTGGGCTGCATGTGGCCTGCGGGCCGTAGTTTGAGGACGCCTGGACTAGACTGTCTCTTTTCAGCACCGTGTCCTGTCTCATGGTTATGGAATAACCTCTCTCAGAAATGTAAACACCCAAGGCTTGCCACCCCTACTCCGTCCAGCCTTTTCACCTATGCCCAGCGTCAAACTCACTTCTTCCTTGTAGCAGCCTGTATAGCCTATGGCTAACAGGAGTTATAGGAAATACCTGTAATGGAACACCTTGGTTTCTTTCATGGAGAGAGATTTGGTTCTAACAAGTATGAGTGAGCTCTCGAGATGAGAGCATTGGTGAACTGGCAGTCTCTACACCTGTGGTGTTGAGAAGCACGAGCTCAGCCTTATATTAGGCTGAAGGAGAAGGCAGTCAGGAGGCATGCGCATTCTATCATGGATGCACTTACTCTGACTCTGTCTCCTCTCCCGCCTGCAGAACGCCGCCCGGCATCTCTGCTGAAGATGACCAAGCTCTGCTAAAGAGCTATCTGTTCTAAGAAGACCTTTACTCTCTCTAAGATACTCTGTCTCTCTCTCTCCAGCTAAAGTAGATAGCCCTCAAGCACCTACGAGAAACTATTCCTGAGCAAGGTAGCTTAGTGGTCCGCGTCCAGAACCTACCTAAGCTGGACCCGAGACCTGGTCAGTCATGGACCCTGACACTAAATACTAATTTACTTTCATAATGCCATTATATTGTTTATAAGTGCAAACACTTAAATTTCCAATTTTCCCCACATAAATATATATATGTGTGACCACATTTGTGTATATGGTGTATACACACACACACATAGTTATACAATTTAAGAGAAAATTTCATTCTTAAAATGCCTTTTTCAAATGAATCCTTTGTTTGCTCTTCCCACCAACACTTATTGTCAGACCCCAGATGATTACTGTATAGATTTTCCTTCCTAACTCTGTCTCACCTTCGGTTCAGGTTTCCTTGCGGTATCAAAATGTCCTTCCAGCCATTTTTCCGTTACATGTGCGCATTGATATTGCAGTTCAGATAAACTTTCTTTTTGTTGAAAAGCAAAGAAATGAAACCCCAGTTTCGACTACTTGCCAGAAAGGAAATATGAGAAGAAGTGAACACTCCCCCAATCAAATAATAATGGCAGAGAACTATCTAAGAAAATTTAAAAATTATTTTGTCAGGATGAAAAGTTTTCCCCTAAGTCATACGTATTTAGTGATTTTCTTCACTCTAATTTGGGTACCTCCTTTATTGTATTAAATTAATCTCCAAGATAATAAAGTTGGTATTTGCCATTAAGACATATTACAGGTTGCTCAGTGCCATTTCAATAAGATAATCTACCTAAGTATTACAGCTGCTTTGTGAAATGGCTCATGTTCTTTCCTATAAAAGATTTTGTATTATCATTGGTGTGTACAAGTTAGAGAAGCTATGCCATTTGTAATGAACTAGTCTGGTTTGCTTTTAACGAAAAAGATTATCTTTGAAAATGCTTTAAAGAAATTTCTGTTGTTACTGAGGTATTCAGACAATACTGGTAATTCTTCAATGATTTCTTAGATATAATTAAATGAATTTTGGCTAAATACATATTTTTAAAAATAGCAATTATTAGAAAAATATAAAAAAAACATGCTTGGAAACAAAACTGGTTTTGCTAATGGGTTGCCATTTAGACTCAAAGTGTTCATTAAGCAGGAGGTGGCTAATGAGCAGATGCTTAATGAGCAACAGAAAGGAACAGACAGGTTTTTTTGCTTGTTTATTTCCTACAGACAAAAGGTATAGATGTGTTTAACAAACAACAACAAAAACAATATATAGAACCTGCCCAACTTTATGAGACTTGGTAGAAAGATGTCCTAATAATAAGATTGGGTACAGTGTATACACTTGCATAAAAATTTCAGAACAAAACTAATACAATTTTAGGAATAAGTCAAACTTTATACCTGAAGAACACTAATAAAGTTATTGAAACAAATGTAATCAGCTTATATTCAATGCACTTGAATATAAGTTGTTATATTGTTAGATTGTTTTCTTATCTTCCTTTAAAATCTCATTACCACTGTCTCAAAAAAATAAAATCTCCTTACCTTGCTAATGATCATTTTAGTGCTTATTTATAGGGCTAAGAAGTGCTGTGGATTTTTGTTTTGTTTTGTTTTTCATAACTATACAGCCATACGTTCTTCCATGCTGGGTTCAATTCCACGGACCTGGGGTTTTTCATATGTACTGTTCCTCTGTTAAGATCATCGCAAAGAACCGACAAATATATGAGGAATTGTGTATGCATTCTATTTACCCTCAACATTTACTATGAGAAGTTTTAATTGTAAAACATTTGGAAAAATAAATGAGTTTGTCTAATATTAATAGGGGAAATCTCTTCAGTTGCCTTTTCCTTTTAAAACAATTTTTTTCATTTTTTTTCTCCTGGTCTATCCTTTATCACAGATTTTTCAGGAACAGAACTCTTCCTATGTGGTGATTTTCAAAGAAGAAGGTCATTAAGCCTCTTTTGTAATAAAACCTTTGCTGGTTTTTCTGTGCAAATATCCTCCTTTTATGGCCCTTAAACACGACATTTTTTAACAACCAATTTTAATTTTACTTTACTTTCCTACAGTTTTCACCAAAGCAACAATCACAGCTTTTCTCCAAGTTTTTCCACCTGTGTGCTGATGAAGTCAAATTGTTATTACTGGAATTGTATTAATAATAATTTACTCTATAATTTATCTCTATCATTGTTGATGAAACTTGTACAATTTTAAGTTTGTATTTTATTTATTTTATTTTTATATTTAACATGTCTACTGATATAGTTAAACTATACAAATTACAGTATAAGGACCAAATTCCAATCTAATTTTTCATGTCCATAAAATACCACTACATTGGCCTTCTAATTACATGTTTGATTCTTTTAATGGATACATAATTGATGGCACAGACCCTTCTGATTGCTTAATAAAAAGAGCATAAAAATTAGAATCAGCCACTATCACAGGGATTACTTTCTCTTCTTCTTCCTAGAAGGAACTTAAAAGACATCTTAGGTTTTCATTTAGCGTTATTAATATTACATGATCATGCATATAGTAATTGGGAGTTTAAAAATATAAATAGCACGCAAGTGGAAATGTTATCATTGAGGTAGGAACATTTCAAGAAAACCCGATTCATTTCACTGGATGATTAAATACAGTGTCTGACAGTTTGCTTTAGATCTTAGCTGATCGAATGGCTCTTCACATTGACTAACTGGACTGGCAAAACTTCGATATTTTATTCAGTTCACACTGAGTACTGTAAAATGCAAAAATAGGCATAATTTTACTCCTGAGAATCCATTTTAATCGGATCTGTTCTTTAATTTGTGTTTCATACATTATTCCAATTTGTACAAGTTATAGGGAGGTAAAAAAGATCAATGTCCTCAAGGATGCTTTGGAGAAGCTATCATTTTGGAAACCAGTAGTTCAGTTATACCAAAAACTGCTTTTAGCTGGAGCTAAGTAAGTCGGAGATTATGTGCCACTCATATTACTATTGTCATTATTATTATTTTGGCAGGGGAGATATTTATGAGTGTAATAGACTGTTAGTCTCTCCAGAATCATGGTTTTGGTTAAAATGGAGAGTGATGATCCCACTGCTTCCGGTTCCTCGGGCCACTGTGATTCCTTCTTTGTAAGGCAGTCCCACGTTCTGCCAGCCCCACCTAGCCCACTGCTCCAGTTTGGGGTATGTAACACTTTTTTTGCTGAGCTAGAAGGAACGTTGTCAAAATTGGTGACTGTTTTCTCACCTTGGCTTCCCCTCAAGGCTGTCATTGGGGGCCTTAGATAGGAGGTGGTGTTTTGCCAGGAACTGGAAAGACAATTTAATATTGGGGTGTTACTTCCTCAGTGCCTTCATCTCCTGCTCCAGGAAATGAAAATGAACCCAATACATAATCCCTGGATGCCTGCATGGTTGCAAGAGTTAAATGAGTGCTTCCCACGCCGAGGACTGAAACTGTGAGCTAGTGTCAGATGTCACTGGTGTTCATTCTGGAGGCAGTAGGGACCTTGAGAGCACTGTGAAAAGTGAATTTAGATGTGGAAATTGTTTAATATTTCTCTGGTACCATCCTGAGGATCTTGATTTCAGATTATCAAGTTCTTAAGATTCCACATTATCTTGTTAGCAAGATACTTTAATCTTGCCATTTCTTTAAACCAAGAAATCAGGGCCTGGTGACACTTGGTGTCTACTGTGATGTGACTGCAGCTTCCCCTTTAATGAAAGGTGTTTGTCCTGGTTAAGACGACTGTAAAGAGCCGATTTCAGTCTCTTCAGGAATTGCTTCCGCTCTCCAAAGTTCTATACCTTAAGTCACATCTCTTACTTGATTTTTCCATGGCTACTGAGGAGGAATATAAAATTCTGGCCTTTCAGCAAATGTCCTAAGCATCTTGTCTGCTCCCAAGCTCCCCGGGATTTAACCGAGGTGGATTTGAGTCTCTGTTGCAGGTTGACTTATTCCTCTCTGATCCTGCATTTTTCCCTTCCCTTCCCCACGTTGCTTCTGAGGGCACTGTCTATAACTCCCCTCCAAGGATGTTCCTAGAAGGCCCAGAGTAAGAACAAAGCACTGTAACTTTTCACCCACTGGATTTACAGATTGAGCTGAATAACAAAAGATATAGAACTGTATTTTCAGAATCCAAATCATTTGTGACTCAGTTTCCTAGGGCATGCCAGGCTGAGGATAAACTTCATGTAACAGGTATTTCTGGCTCAACATTGTGGGTTCTGCCCCCAGCCCAGTGCCCTCCGCTGTAATAGGCTCATGGGAAATGCCGTTGTGTTAAAGAGCAGGTCGCCATTGCTGTACACTTGACCACATTTGCTGTCTCACAATTTTTGTTGCCCAGTCCACCTGCCATTCCACATTTTGGATTCTGATAAAATTCTGTGAATCTCTTCATCTCTTTTATTCGAAGCAATTACTGATTTTCTGTTTTGCTGCTTTCTGTAACTAAAGTTGCTGATGTGGTAGAGAATGGCTCAGGTACCTGATTTCCAAAACTTTTCTACACTTTTATTGTTGCTATTCTTTAACCATGATTTTGGTAAGCGCTATAATAAGGACTCAAACTCCTGATGCCCCTTCCTTTGATGTTTTATAGAGATTTCAGTACACCTTCTATTTCAGCTCTGACTTGTAGCGTCTCTCTGTGGCAGGTAGTAAAGGTTCTCCAGGGCTTAAGCTGAACAAGAATCTGAGAACTTGTCCACAATTGGGAACATTCAAAATCATCCATTTTCTCAGACCCAAAGACTTAGTCTTCCATAGAATTAATTTTTTCCCCAGAAGCATCTTAGCTCTTAGGCAAATAGACCTCTAGTGGCCTGTAATCCTTACAACCAACATTTAGACAAATTAGCAACACTCTTATGGACCCAATAGAGCATCATTTGGGGTTTCCATTGTATTTAGAAACTGAATGTACAGCTTCCTATTTACTCTTTTCTCTAAAAGTAAAAAAAGTAAAAGTAGATAATAGTAGACCACTCTACACAAAACTTGTGGCCTCTTAACAAAATTTAGAGATAATAAAGTGTTCTTAATCTTTGCACAGTCATTTCTAAGGGGTTTTTTTTGTATTTTTATATTTCCCTTTGTGTCATCACTCTCATTTATTCATGCTTTAGCAGTATGGGTATACATTTATTTTACTTAGATCAGAGAACCCATTTACTGAATAGTTGCAAAAGAATTGTGATTGCTGGTGTTCCATTGAATGATATTGATATTATAATTCTATAGAATTAAACCTTGTGTTAAGAGACTTAATTAGCATTTACAATTTGCTTCTGAGTAAATATTTATATGATGATTGTGCATTTAAATGTTTAAAGGGCAAATGAGTTTGCATAAGAGATATTTGTGGGGGTGGGGCATCACTATGATTAAAAATCTTTCCTTGCTCTTTATTTTCTACATTTCCAACAATATTTTATGTAAAAAATTTACACATGCCTTCATAAGTGAATATGGCATATTGGTCTATATAATTGTTTTAAATTACAGAGGAATTATTAATTACTAATTTTGATGAAATGCACCTGTGAAGCATGTGTAATTATGATTCAGTACGTGAACATAACCTACTCATACACTTGTTATCTAGCCCATGATGATCAAGAACAATATTTAAAGCATGGTTTATAATTATAGACAGTAACGTTTATGAAGATGTATTGCCAAAGAGTAATCACCTAAATATTAACACACAGGTATATGAATATGTATGATTGTATTAAATATATATGATTATATTAAATGTTCGTGATTAATAATTTTGAGGCAATTAATTATTAAACAGATTTAAAAATTCCATCTACAAGTATGTATATCAGCCGAAATAAATATCAAAACTGAGTCTTAAAATATGAGGGAAAGCGGTGCTGCCAGGGAATTCTGTGGTTAGCAACGATATACTGGTGATTTATAAAATAAGTTAATTGATTCCACAAGACATGATATCATGCTCTGTGTTAAATTATTACAAGATGAATGAATTGAAAATTTGACTTGAGCAGTATGCTTTTTGATAAAATGAATTTGCCTGTTAAACATATATTGTGATTATTTGTCTTGAGAACTGTGTGTGTGGGGGAAACATGAATGGTAGACTACTTAGAATTAGCCCTGTCTTCTCTCCATCCCTGAAGAAATAATTAATCTTTGTCTCCCATCCCTGAAGAAATAATTTATGATACATTTTCTGCCTTATAAATTTTTGCACTTGAACACTTTCTCAGAATACAATTTTTAAAATATAAAATATAGAGAAGTTAGTTGTAGACCCTCATTTGGGACCATTTTCTTTTATTTTAAGGCCCCCTGGAAAATGTATGCCATGGACATCTTAAAGGGAAATGAAATTTTAAAATATAATCTACAAAAGAGCAATATCTAAAGTCTTTTGATTTTTAGACAACCAAACTTTATTAAGTACTGGAATCTATTTGATTATTGATGGATGAATTGAGAAAGGGGGTTGAAAGGAAGTAGCTTTTAACACCACCTAAATCATCTCCACATCATGAACACGCTGACGAGGTGACGATTCTGTGAGACTATTCACTTGTGTATGTGATTATGCTTAATGGGCACCTTGGAAGGATAATTTGAAGATAACCTTTATTATCTCTCTTGATCTAGCAAGATACTGTCCAGTGGGGTATAAACAGAAATCATTTCCTTTACTAAAATAATGAGAGTTTTAATGTACTGAAACTCTTGTTTAAAGGACAGTGATGGGGAACCTGGATAGGTTTGAGAGCAATCTTGCTTGCTTAGACCACTGTCTTCTCAGTCTAACTTATTGATTTGTTTGAAGTATAATGAACTTGAGGGAGGACAAACAGTTCCTTAATAATATTTAATAAGAAAAGCACATCTGGGCACAGAACGGAGATCACCGTGAAGTGGTGGCCAAGGCTGGCAGTTAGGGAAAGCTCAGAGGGCAGCGCATTTGGGATCGGGGATTTGTCTCATTACCTGAAGTCTTAGGAGTTATTTAAACTTCCTAAACCTTACTTTCCTCATGATTAAAATGTTAATAAAAATGCAGCCTAACTCACATATTTGATGTGAGAATTGAAGGGGAAACATTCATGTTAAATACAGTGCTGGCACAGTCCATGTCCAGTCATCAGGAGCTCTCTACATCCTTATCATGACCCTCATACCCTCCCCCCCAAATGTGCAGTACACGTTTCTATACGACTGGAAATCCATCTACTAGTCCTTTAGACCAGTGATTTTCAAGTGATGTGCCATGAGAGGGTCTTAGGCGTGCTGCAAAATATTTTAAAGATCATGATTTAAATTGTTTTTGAAAGCATTTCAAAGCATAATAAGTATATTCTTTTCTCTCTCTCTCTCTCTTTTTTTTTGATCAACATAATTTCAGTGTGCTGAAGAAGTTTATAGGTTCAAGTGTGCTGTGAGATAAAAGAAAAAGGATGAAAAACATTGCTTTAGACTAATGAAAGATAAAATATCTAGTCAAATATCCCATAAAATAAAATAGTATTGCTGTTTTTAAAGTACCCATTTTAGCAATATCTTTATAGTCAATAAACTGTTTCCTTTTTGGAAGGAGAAAGGCCAGCTTAAACATCTTTATTTGCAGGGAATTAACTTCTATTGTAATGCATAGTAACAAAATAATTAGAGAGCAAAGATCTCTGTGTATTTACATATTAGCAATACTACATAGTTTGGACATAATTTATTTTAAGATCTAAACATGGAGTCAGGAAATCATATTTATTCATGAAACTTGCACGAAGCTCATTCTTTGATCAGTAATAGGTGTTGAATATAATTTTGAGGGATGGTGGCAAAAACATAGTAGAATTCCAATTGGAGTTAATGATGAAATAGATGTTACTGGCCTTTCTTTTTCTTTCCTTTCTTTTTTCCGATGGTGTGATTTTATTTTACATTCGTGGGATTATATTGCCCTTTCATCTGGCTCATTTCTAAAGTTGCAAAAATACTTCCAGAGATGCACTAAATTAAGTTAATAATTGCAAATGGAGAGAATATGACAAGGATATATATAACAAAAGACTTCCTGGTACTTCTCTTAATGAATAGCCAGGTCTCTAGAAATCATAAACTGATCAGAAAGGCAGGGAGGGGCAAAAGTTTTCACCTTGGAATTGCACCATGAAACTGTTGCTCTTCATAGAACATCATGGTATAGGTTTGATTGAAACACTTTAAAACTGAAGGTAAATAAAGATAGAAGAGAATATTTTGATAAGATGAAGGGTAACCTGTAGATTTTGGTAGGATATTCTTTCATAATTAGAGCAGGAATTAGTAAACAGTAAAGAAACCACATTCTTGACTTATTTGTACTTTTTTTCCCCCAACTCATCTAGTTCTCTGGCCTTATGTAGCCTCTTTAATAACAGACTCGATTGAAAATTTGTTTTAGCATAACCAGTCCTACTCTTCTATAAAATGGTCTCTGAAAGAGCATTTCATATATATTTTTTTCCTTTTTTTATTGAGACAGAATCTCATTGTGTCACCCTCGGTAGAGTGCTGTGGCATCACAGCTCACAGCAACCTCAGTCTTGGGCTTAAGAGATTCTCTTGCCTCAGCCTCCCAGGTAGCTGGGACTATAGGTTCCATAAAAATCTTAAAGGGGCTAAATAAATATGGTAATGAAAGCCCAGGGTATCTAAAGCAGATTTAAAGATTTGGTTCTAAAGTGAGTTAAAATATTTCCCTTGTAAGCACTTTAAACTTCACCTTTAAACATTGATGAAAATATTATAGAGAATTCACAATAGCAGCTACATGAAGGTAGAAAAAGATTACTAGGAAGAAGGATAGTAATTGCATCAAGTAGGAAGAAATTAATTAGTGAGATATAATAAAGAGATGCTGTGATCTGTGAGTGGGTCAATGAGTTCTGTATTCTCCTCTATAGAGAAGAACCATCACCTTTAATCTGAAATGGCTTACCAGATAGGACAATTCCAATTTGAAGGTACTATGTACATAACCTCAATGTTTTCAAGTTTCCAGACTTCTGAGGAGTAACCCGTATTTTATGGTTCAGTGTCACAGTATCTATATGGCCCAAGTGTAAGTGATCCCTGCAGAGACCAAGTACTTATACTGTGCACATTTTGAAATACTTCTTGTTTGACCTCTGCTCATAACTTCTCCCATATCACAAGGTCTTCTGTGACCTCTTCTATGCAGTTGTCATTCTCATATTTAACACAAACTTTTTTTAAGTTGTCATTAAAAAGCAAGACTTTATACCTGTAGTCTCAGCTACTTGGGAGGCTGAGCCAAGAGAATCACTTAAACCCAAGAGTTTGAGGTCACTGTGAGCTGTGATGCCACAGCACTCTACTGAAGGAAACATAGTAAGACTATGTCTCAAAAAAACAAACAACAACAAAAATACACAAGACTTTTCTAAGACCTGAATATTATAAATTAATTACAGCATTGACTAGCTAAAACCAGGTATTAATCAACTCTGCTTCTAAATTCATCAGGTCCCTTCCCTTGCCCTGTGTGTCCCTAAACAGCTATTTTCACAAACTCTAGCCCTTTGTGTGAGACTCCTCACATGTTATCTTCTTTACACCTTATAAAGATGCCAACACCTGTATTCTTCAGGCTTCAGCCACTGAGAATAGAGAACCACAAAGTAATAATTTCTGCTAAGAATTTTCTGCTTGCAATCACAGTGATTTCTACATCATTGAACATTGAAGTGCCTTCTACTTCATCGAGAGCCCCTTGCTCCCTTGAGGAGTACTGCCCAGGAGCTCTAGGCAGATGGATCATATATGCTTACCAGAAAGAATGTACCAGAGTGGTCCCCAATTATCTTCTATACTTACAACCAAAGAGAAAAGAAAACTCAAAATTTGTAAAAAAAAAAAAAATGCAACTTTTTTCCCCACTTTCAATTGTTTGAAATTCAGAAATACCGGGATCCACTTGGCTGTGTGAGTGCACAATCAGTGTGATATTACTTCATTGCATACCGAGAACCAAATTCACGTTTAATATGTTAGCGGCACTTTAAATATGTATTTATTTAAAAATAGAGCAAATTATATTTTATTTGAATTATGTATTAGATATACATTAATATTTATTAACAGTAACCCCAAGCATCTGTCAGTGCAATCAAGGGGAAAAGAGGAAACAAGTAGCCATATTGGCTACAGAGTCAGACTGTGTTATCTTCAGTATCTGATGTGCCTGTAGAAGTATGTACAGTACTTTGGAACACTGTTGCTTTATCAGCTACACATTCTGATATTCGTGAAGTGGCCTTACATTTAAATTCACGTAGCTTTTTCCCTTCATCTCATTTCTACATTGATCCCCTGGGTCCCGTATTCCTACATGGAGTAGCAAACATTAAACCGATTTTTCATTCATCCTTGCCTTTTTGATTTTCCATTCATCATTGTGTTGTAGAGACAATGTGAATAGTTACATATTAATGTGTATTAAACTCTCTAGTGCTTTCTTTGAAGGACTGTCTATGGTCATCGGTTTCTAACAGTTACTTAAAATATGGCACTCAAAAATGAATTTAACATGCCAGATAGTACTTGATCATGGTGAGTATATGTCTCTTATTTGATAGGAAATAAACATTTATTTCTTTTTTTGTGAGGCAGCTACAGTTTTTATTAACCCTTTCTTCTACCCATGTCACATGTTTGGCTTTTTTTAACTTAGTGTACCTATTTTACCTTATGTGTCTTATGATGTGAATTTTTTTGCATTTCTTTGTTTTTGATTCAGCACGTACTAGTTGAAATATCAGAGATGTATGTAGAAAGACAGGGAGAAGGCCAGATCAAGGCCAAGGAAATGGGCTTCTGTCACTTCCTCCAGAAGGATGTACATCAAGTCAAGTTTTGAAGCTCAAAGTGACAGAGACTGTGGGGACATTAATGAGTTAGAGTATTGGATGGAAATAGTGAAGCAGAAATAGAGCGTTTCACTTCAGATGATGCAATGTCGGTTAGCTGAATCTAAATGATTAAATATTTGACTCTGGACTTTGTGGCTTCTGAGCTCTATATGCCCAGACTTGTTTTATAAATAGGAACCATGGACTAAATGACCATACTATTCAGGGAATGTTTTAACATAAGAACCTTTTTATGTTCAGAAATAATAGCTTATTGTAGGTGTTAACCTAGACCTTTATCTTTTACATAGTATTTCTGTTACAAGACACACTTTATTTACAAGTTAAAAATAGCTTTGCACAGTGCTGTCTTTGATTTTGGATTAATGGTCATTCTCATTCTCTAAAATCGTGGTTCTAATTTGGGATGTTTTGTTCCCCAGAATGTGTTAGGCAGTTTCTGGAAACATTTTGGGTTGCCACACTGCACATTGGTGTCTGGGGCGCTACTGGTATCACACGAATAGAGTCCAGGGGAACTGCTAAATATCCCCAGTGCACCAGGTCCTCACTCCCCACAGAGAGCCGTCCAGGGTGAAGTCTCAGCAGTGCGAGGAAGAGACGTTCTGCCCCTGTACAAGGTTGTAATGTCAGAACATTTATTTTTGGCAATATGTTCATTCAGATGTGAACATGCACAACTCTACAGACTTAGTATAATTATAATCAATTATGTGAAATATACCATTCACATGTCTGAACTAATTTGATAAAAAAGTAAGAATTAGGTTTTTTCATGCTTGACATATATTTGTAAATGAGTGGAGATTATAGCTATACTAATAACAGTGAATTTACTCCATTGCTTATGAATTTAATTGCATTTCTTATGCATAATGTCCAGTTTAAAAAGTCATATTTTGATGCATTTTAATGTACGGCATCACTGATTGTATCATCAGTGAAAATAGTCACCAATAAACAAACCATATTCGTTCAATTCTGGGGTTCAGTGATACGTAAATGTATTATGCTATTAATATATAAGCACATCTGTATATGTGTGCTGATGTATTTTTTAGTCCAAATCCTCTAGATTCAGGTACTTTAAAAAAAAGTCTGAAGAAAAAAGTTAGTTGGTGTGTGTTATATTATTTGCTCTTTATTATTTTCTGACCACATATTAAAAATTTTGTTTTCAGCAGACAATTTTAGACATCAAACAATTATTTGAACCAAGTTTTCAAGACATAGCAGGACATTAATAATACTGAATGAAAATTAAAATTTTATGTTACGCTGGAGCATTTATCATATCTTATTATAGGAGTAAAAAGTGACAAAATTGGTATTCTGAGATGTTTCTTTTTCAAAGATCATAGCTTAGTGGAGGTGTTAGCAGAATGTGCACACACACGCACACACACACAAGCTTATGGTCTTATTTGAAACAGGAAGGTTTTTTTTCCCCCTGTTTGTTGGCAAATTTTAACAAACATTAGAGCAAATGGGGGGAAGAAATGGAAGACGTAAAATAGAGAAAGCTTGGCTGATGGGGAATGCCCATGAATTGAAGTGAAATCATCCAGGGCGTGGGGAAAGAGATTACTCTTGGACGACAGACAGGCAACTAAAAATGGTAAGAGGAAAGGAAGAAGCCAGGGGAAGATTGGCCTAAAATTAAGTTTGTCTCTACGGGAGCTTCTCTCTCTCTCTAAGATAAAAATGTGCTGAGTGGAAAGTCTGTAAGGACGGTGTGAGGTCTGAAGGCACCTTGTAAAGGAAGGTTGGGAGCAGCTATTCATAGAAAAGAAGCCATCTGGACATTAGCAGGGACTCCGAGGAGTTTAGCTGAATAGCACCAATCTACTTCATCTGCAGCTTCCGTGTCTCTCTATTCTATAAGCGTGTTGAAGATTATAGTAAATATTAAACAGTCCCTTTCAGAGTGTTCTTGAAAATAGTATCCCTGTCATTCCAAGGTGTGGCTTTGCCGTGGCTTCATGACTAGCTGGCTGCTGCAGACAACCCCAGCTAAACACTTCTTGTTCTGTTGCTAGGTGTTGTGCTATTCTTTTGTTCCTGTTTTAAAAATAAAGAATCCAGCTATTTGGATTTAGGTGCATTTTGTATTATTAACCTTGACAAGCCTTCATGATTTCTTTCTTTGTTAGTTTAAAAATATTATACTTATAGGTATATAGTAGTAATATATATTAATCAGGTAAAGTGGAATCAGTAATGTTAGGGGATACTTTGAAATAGCTAAAAGAGTGGAATAAAAAGGTTCTAGCACCAAAATGGTAGACTCCTGATGTGATGGATACCCCAAGTATCCTTATTAGATTAATAGACACTGTATCTGTGTATCAAACATCAGATCGCCCCTTTCTCATGTGAGTTTGAGATGATAAAATGTTCCATATTAAAAAGTGAAACTGTCAATCAATTATCAAAATGGACATTTTTTTTTTTTTTTTTTGGCCGGGGCTGGGCTTGAACCGCCACCTCTGCATACGGGGCCAGCGCCTTACCCTTTTGAGCCACAGGCGCCGCCCCGAATGGAAACTTTTAATTAATTCTTTCAATGATGAGTTAAACAGAAAAAACTACTTAAGTTTGAATTTTACAATCTCTTTTCTTTAGACCTTTCCTAAGTTTGAAATAAGTACTATGACAAAACAACAGAAATAAAATAGTTGTTGAAATTGAAAACATACATTTGGTTTGACAAAGTGATATGTCTTAACGATCTTGAATGTTTACAGTCCTTTATATGAATGTATGTTTCTATTTTATTCAATTCTGTGAATTTGCTATTACATATTCATGGTAGCTTTAAATATTTTTTTATAGTGTTCTGATTTGCAATCGCTAAAATGTGACAGGAGTATTACTAGGATTTTACTGTAACTGTGGCTGCCATCACCTTGTTTTATATATTGTAAAGTGGTCATAATAAAGAAGATAGGGTAGAACTGGCTTTACACAGTATAGATTTTCTAGCCTCTTTTAGTCCATATTTTTCAGCTTTCCTCACTTAAAAGGTAAACTGAAGTATCACTTACATATTTCTTAGTTGTTTAAAACTGGTTTAATGTAAAATGTAAACATTTAATTAGGAAAGGAGGGAATTTTGTTTTAAGTGAGGAAAATATACTGGAGAGTTGTGTTTTATTGTTAAATATCAGTATGTATATGTGTATACAAATAAAGGTGAAGGATAGTATTGTGTTAGACATAAATTTACCTCCATCTGTAAAAGGCTGCTAAGGGAGATATTTCAAAGGGGTGTTTTGTTATTTTTGAAGGTTTTTTTTTTTTGCTTAATTACATGAAATTATCATATTAACCATAATTTTGTAAGCACAGAAATTTTATTGTAATCACCATAATAAAATCACAAATTGAAATTTGCATTATAAATCATAGCATACACATTTTCATATATCCCAGTGAAGTAGACATCCAGTAGGTTTTAGGCAGCTAATTAGTACACGTGTGGGCAGTCAACAAGCTTTAGGACTTGCTCCCAGGGGGAAAAAAAAAAAAAACAAAAAACACTAACTGTACTCGTATCTTAATCTTAGACTTGCAGAACTGAAACAGAATTTTTTTGTTTAAGCCACCTGGTGTGTGATACATAGTGAGGGCAGCCCTATAAATGGAATGCATTCACTAGAAAGTTAGTGTTTTGAGAGAGAAAACTGCATTGTTTGTTTTTAATTTTGTACTGATAAACAGGTCAGTTATACTGCATTTTGTGATGGAAAAAATCATATAATTTGTAATTTTAAGAAAACACGATTTTCCTAAGTTTATCTACCTTGTCTGTGTTCCACATTGAGAAAGATGATCATAAATAAATCCCATATGAGGTAATTCAAACTCTTAATTGGGTTCTCAACATATAAAGCACTTGGATTCTAAGCATCTTTGCATTGTGTGTTGGTTTTATATTTTACCATAATGAAATCCAAACAGAGCAAAACCTCTAAAAGAGAATATGGACATTAACACAAAACAAAAATCCTGAATGGTTTTCTCTTAGTCCAAAGTCCACCTTACTTTTCTGTTTCCTTTTACGAACTGCTGGCGAAACCAGTTCTGTGGTACAAGCAAGTAGGTTGAAAATCTCCGTAAAGTAGTACTGAATCTTACACCTGCCCCTCAATTCAGTATACTGCTTATCTACATAGTCTTAATGTCAAGTTATATGTATAATTTGGACATTGAAAACTGCATATCTAATTTTAAGTGTCAAAAGAAAGTAAATTCACCAGTAAATAAAATACTCAGAATGTGTGTGATACTTAAAAAATACAAACGTAAATGGAAGGAAAGTAAAAAAAAAAAATTAAAAGCTGATGCAATAAAGTAAGTACATTTTTAGTGCACTAGTATAAGTGCTTTTTATAGTGATTATTCCTGATATTACATATCTAATATTTTATGTTTGAATTTTTTCCGTAGGCTTATTAAGAGTTCATTATTTATTAGGTACATTTCTAATGTTTGGGGGTAAAATGATAAAAAGTATAAAGTTTTTTGCATAAGTTTTTTGCCTGGTCTGGCTGCAGGCATGGGGTATTTGCCCACACAATTATATTTTAGTAATAACTAGGGGAGAATGAACATGAAAGGATATAATGAGAAATAATTATAGGGCAATTATTTGTGTTTGAATATTCAGGACAGGACATATTGTCTGTGACCTGCGGGACAGTAAGATATTCTTGTAAAAAAAAAAAATAAGGGGTCACAAATCTCAGTAGAAGGAGCAGGATGTGTGAAGGCCCTGAGTTGTGAGATTTTAGTGTATGTTGGAAACAAAATGAAGTGAATGTGTCTATGGCATATTGCATTAAATGTAGAGGCTGGAGAGGTAGGCGGGAATTATTACCCCAGCCCCTGAGGACATCATCTAAACTTAGAGTGTAATAAAAGGAGATGCAGTCTAGCTATCTGAAAGCCCATGTAAATCTTCATTCCTGGTGTTCCTAAAAGGGCTGGCCTAGGACTTCCAAAGAATAAACTATTGAGGAAGCTTCTTAGATAGATTTTCTCCAAGATTTTCAGCCGTAGCACTATTGAAATTTCACTATTTTCTGTTACTGATGTCATGATGCAGTCCCTGGTACGGTTTCCTATCATTTATTTTCCTTTTTCTACACCAAAAGCTTTCTGCCTTCCAGCTGTGAGTGGTTATCAGCCGCTAGGCATTCTAAGAATTGTGGTAGGACCAAGTGTTTCCCTGTCCCTAAGGGGGCAGCGCTCTCAAGAAGTGCAGTGGTTCTGTCACTTCAATTGCTTCTTTTCCCAGAAATTCACAGGGACGGTTTCTGGTAATAACCTTTTGCATCATGCTACAGAAAACTGAGAAACATTCATTTCAGGTCTCAGAAAATGGTTTTTTGCTTACTGTAACTTTAGCTTATTGCTACTGTATTTCCTGTACGTAAACCTAGCTGTAAATCAGATAAGAAATTGGTCATTGGGAAACTTGATTACTCTTTTCTAGGGTCAAGAGTCTCACTTCTAAGTAATGGAAAATTATAGACATTACAGACCAACTCTGCTTCTCTTCCTGGAGTTCCATTTCAGAGGAAATTATCTTGAAAACCTCAAGTTGCATGGCCTTTTGTTTCTCATCCATGTGGTCAGAAGAAAAAGAACTTTAGAGAACTGAAGCTTTGTTGCTTTCACCTGCATCTGATTTGTGGATAACACAAACTGTGTAAAACAAGGACAAAAATAAAAACAACACATACTTTAAATATCAGAAAACATCTTAAAATATGATGTTACATAACATTGCTTGGACACTTAATTTTCCCTATTTTTGATTTGGTGACCCTTCTTTACAAGTTTTCCTACTCACGTTGATATCACTTTTTATTAACAGTCATGGCCCGAAAGGTTATTCTTATAATCAGTCTACAGCACAGTTTCCAGAGTCCCCAGTTGTGGAGGACAGGGATTACTAGGCACTTTTAATACATTTACTATTCGTTATTTAAAATGTGTTGAGTTCTAAGTATTTTCCAAGGTCATGAAAGCACTAGTTTATTTTGTGGTGTACTACAACTGATATACCCTGTATTTATTATTAGCCATTTGTAAAATGGTTTATACATATGTTTTATGTCAATAAATTTGAGCAAATTAGACAAAGGAGTGTTCTATTTCGGTTCAAAGATAATTTTAATTCACTAACTCTTAGCTAGATTAATGGTCCTACTAAAAATTAAGCACTCCCCAATGCATGGAATGTGTACCAAATGACCTCATTAAATAGGTATATGGAGAACAGATGCCTCTATGACCTGTCTCCAGATTTACTGAGCGGGAGTGTCCTTGTTTTAGTGTCCTGATGATCAGTGAATGAATTTCAAATTAGAGACACAAGGACAATACTTCCTCATGGGATGTTCTCTATGTAATTCGGATACTTCTGTACGCAGTTCTCTATGCAGTTGGCAGAATTTGAAATGTTAAACAAGATTCATCTTTTGCTGAGGAACTTATATTCTCTCCAACTCAAGAAATGATTTTAGAATCATTTAGAATTTAATCTTTGAACACAATAGTTTTCGTTAGCATACCTTTGCTAGACAAAGCAGATTGGTCTTTAAGTTAATGTTTGTTAAGTACTAGCGCATTTAAAAATGACACCTAGTTTGAATTATTCTATATGTAATAGTGAGGACTATGAATACATTGCTTTTATGTAACATATACATATATATTGATATACACACATACATATCCACTTTCAAGGCATTTAATTGAGACAATTGTTTGTCTATTTTACTGTTACTGTTGCTTTTGCTATCTTTATTTGTGTTTTATAAGACAGTAGGATAAAATATAACATAGCTGTTAAAACAAGACTTGATCTTTTGCCATACTACTGATGGTGCTTCTGTGTGCAGAAAAATTCAATATCTATAAAATATATGAGGTAAAATTATAAACTAAACATTAAAATGATATATTTTAGGTTGTTGACTTTTTAAAACCCAAAGAAAGTTAGAATGGTTTACATTTTAAAAGTCACATAAATGTATTTTAAAAAATAAGTACATTTAAATTTAAACCTATAGCAAATGTACAAAAATGAAACGGAAATTTGTTGACAGGTGTTCAATTTATGCAGACCCTTTTTAGCTGGTGTGAAGTCAGTTTTCCCTGGAAATTCCAAAATTACTGTTATTGATTGAAAGTGCTGAACGTATCTTACCAATTTGAGAGAACCACAGCATGACTGTGGCATGTTTTGTTTTGTTTTGTTTTTGAGACGGAGCCTCAAGCTATCCCCCTGGGTAGAGTGCCATGGCATCACAGCTCATAGCAACCTCCAACTCCTGGGCTCAAGCAAGTCTCCTACCTCTGCCTCCCAAGTAGCTGGGACCACAGGCGCCCGCCACAACGCCCGGCCATTTTTTGGTTGCAGCCATCATTGTTGTTTGGCGG
>CAUYQV010096293.1:0-20831 GCA_963574575.1 Galagoides demidoff
AGTACATTGGATACTTTTTCTTCCATTCTTGAGATACTTTGCTAAGAAGAATATTTTCCAGCTCCATCCATGTAAACATGAAGGAGGTAAAGTCTCCATCAAATGCTGTTTTTTGAATGCCAAAGTTCATGTTGAAACAGAATCTCCAATGCAACAAGATGAGGGTGATGGGATGGATGCCTTATAAAAGAGCTGAGGGACCTAGCTGGATTTATTTTTTTGCAGTTTTTTTGGCCAGGGCTGGGTTTGAAACTGTTGCCGCTGGCATATAAAAATATGGAACACTTCATGAATTTGCGTGTCATCCTTGCCCAGGGGCCATGCTAATTTTCTTTGTATCCTTCCGATTTTAGTATATGTGCTGCCGAAGCGAGCACCTAGCTAGACTTTTTTTTAGCCTTTTCTGGCTTCTGCCACATAAGGACATAACTTTCACACCCTCTGGAGGGTGCAGTGCTCAAGGTACCATCTTAGAAGCAGAGGTGGCAATTGGCAGGCACTACAACCGCTGGCACTTTAATCTTGGCCTGCAGTAGAAGCAGGCTAAGATGCTGATCGCCGGTGGACTCTATGGTGAGACCCGCCACTGCTACATCCCAGTACTCCGAGGCTCTAAACGTCACAGTTACGGGGTCTGACTACGCCTTGAAGTGCAGACCCAAGAAAACCAACCTAAAGACAGACAGGGGCTCCCTGCTTGAGTTCTCTGCCCAAGGACCCACTTTTCTGGATGATGGAACATGGGAGTGATTGATATTGAAAATGATTTCCTACTTGCAGGCAAGCCCCATCTCCTTCCCACAGGGGCATGGTCTTCCTTTGATCTCAACAAGACAAGCATATCAGAAAACATCTTAATAATTCATTTGAGTGATGCATACATAATGTAACTGGTGTTGACGGAGGGAGGCAGTTTCCTTACAAGCACCTAAGGGGGTTGATACGTCCCCAGTCCAAGCATGGAACCTGGCACAAAGCAGGTGCTGAGCCTCTTGTGAAGAGGCTGCTAAAAGGAACGCAACTTGTCTTGGTCATGTTTGCTTAGTACCTTTCAAAAAAGCTCTTACTAAATTATTATATACTACTAAGATGTAACCGAGATGTGCATAAAATTGACATATGTCAGCTTCAAGACAAAAGAGAAACCAGCTGGATTATCCAACTTTCACAAACTGGCAAGAAGGAGGCAAGATCTTTCCTGAACCTACATCTCTCCAAGACAATTCTAGGCATTTTATCCCTACGTATTGTATCATTAAATAACTGTAGATGGTGTGCTAATCATTTCTGCAAGGAGTATTCATCCCTGAATTCAGTATTCAGACCCATCTTCTGGGTTTTTATCATCCACTCTCTCACCTCCTTTTGGGGCCAACTTGAAGTGGATGAAGAGGCAATGGATTAGGACAGGGCAGGGTTCCAATGGAGAGTCAGACCTGTACTCTCTGCATGGCCAGGACGTCTGCCTCACCATCCTGAGCTCGCTTCCTTCATTTGTCAACCGGGGCCTGACATCTCTTATCTCCCAACGTTGTCATGAGGAAGAGAAGAAAATTTATGCGAACCGCGTAGCCTGCTACACAGCGCCTCTCAATAAATTTCACTTCTTTCATCTTCCCTTCTCTCCCTTGTGAAAGTAATCAGGATGTAAATTATACATAAATAAATTACATGCTATGCTGGAAATACTCAGAAATGATTAATCTAACCAACAATAATTTTCATATTAATAATAGGTTATTCTGGCAGCACCATCCTAATTCTGACAATCAATCTACATGCCCCAGCTTTGCCATTATGTAACAAGCAGTGCTCAAAGCTTACCTTAGAAAGTGGGGGATTTCCTGAGTGATTTCCCACTTTTCGATATTTTTTAAATGTTCTTTTTTTTTACTTCTGGTTAGTCCACTACAAATCATTACTTGCGGTACAAAGTGTTCAGTAACATGTTTGCCAAGAAATGAAGGACCAAAACAGGAGAAGAGAGGCTGAAAACCCTCAAGCAGTATCTGGGAACAAAAGCAGGGTTTCGAAGCATCAAGAATGTGCTGGAAATATTGATTTCAGCTGCTCAGTGCCCTGGAGACCACACGGGCACCTGCTGGAGAATGTGGCAGGTCATCACCTACCCAGAAAGCAAACTGAAGCTAGGGGCTTGTGAGACCAGAACTATCTCGAAGATTTGAACTTAAGTTCAGCTAAAATATCTGCTAAGTTTTCTCACAGACTACCTTCAAGACAGAGTTTGGAAAAAAGTGCTTCAAAGAATCCTTTGCGCTCTCAGATGCTGCGGGTTTATTATTCTGCTTTTCCCTAAGATTTACATAGAAGAAAACGGAGTGGCTGTGAGTTGTGGGCTCAGACGCCGGACCTCCTGCCTGGAGACTCTGCTCTTCCATTGGTCGTGTTACCTGGAAGGTGTGACTTATCTGCCTCGGTTTCCTCAGCTGGAAAAGAGGGGTCAGATTAAGGACAAAATCACGCAATGCTTGCACGGTCTGGGGAACCACTCCAATAGGCAGCAGCACTCGGCCAGTCATTTCTTTGGGCCATCCTTTCTCTGTCCATGGTAGAGTGGAGCCATGATTCGCTCTGGCCTAGAGCTAGCAGCAGGTCACCAAAGCACCAGTATAAAGTCAGGTCTCACACTTCTTTATTGAATTGAAGTATGTATTCTTACCACGTAGTGAGACCTGGTTAAACTTAGTCGACCCCAAAATCTCACGTCCCAATCTCTCCCCACCATCCCTGCACTTCAGACCCACCTCTCCTGTCTCTCCACTCTGATGTAAGCGTGCCAGAGTTCTCCTACAGCAAGCCGGGCGCAGGCCGCTGCTATGCATGGGATGGGGCTCATGAAAAGCCTGGAATCATTCCAGGAAATAAAACAATGCTACTTCACACGGCCGCCAGTGACTGCAAGGATAGGGGAAAGGAAGAGAAGAACTGACATTTGGGGTGCCTGGCACGAAGCAGGCATGGTCCGATCAGGACATTTTTGCATGGCTGTTGGTTCTTAAGCCAACACTGCCAGGTACTTATTTCAGTTTACAGATGAGGACCATCCATCCCAGGGGGGGTGTTGACTTTCCCAAGGCCAACAGGTCATGGGGAAACTGAGTTGAATCTTAAGACTGATAGCAAAACAGTCCCCTCCCGCTAATGCCTACCAATGATTAGTACCTCCTACTACATCCCTAGGACCCCGCACTCTAACTTGCCCTGAACCAAACCAGGTAACAGAATCTCCCAGTCTTTGTGGGGACAGGAGATGAGAGTCCCACTCGCGGCTCCACCACTCTGCTGGTGTAAACCTGGCCTGGAGCCACTAGGGGGAGCGCATGGGCCAAGAGCAAAGGGAATTAAAGGGCCCTGTGATGGGCTGGGGCAGGGTGGGAGGGAGGCCCCCCTCCATCCTATCAGTCACAGACGTATACACTGGAGTAGGAACCCCAGGGTGCTGAGGACATGACCACAACCTTTGGCCTATGCCCCAGTTTGCTGTAGGAATGGGCCCCCAAACTGACTGTGAGCAGAGTCTACTGAGAGTTATGAAGTTGATGCAGTGGGGGGTGTGCTGACCATTTATTTAATTAAATGGCATACCATGGCCCAGAGCAACAGAAAATCTCTGTGTGATCATGCCCAGTAAGAGGGATTGTTGGTTTGAGAAGGTCTTTTTTTAGCATCATACGTGTGTGTGTGTGCTGAGTCATGATGTAAGCAGTACACCTTACTGCCGATCACTAATAAAGTTGAGAACACATGGACTGGAAGGCTTTTATAAAATCCATACTCTCAGACCCTGGGCCAGAAGTATTGATATAGCACCTCATTTGCATCCTGAAACCTGCATTTGCAAAAGATTCCTGGGCAGGTTTGGGAGTCACCTCTTAGATGAAATGGGCACTCAGGTGACGTTCCCTCACCTGCCCTCCATCTCCTCTTCCCTGCTCAGGGCAGGAGCAGCTTTTTAATTCAAGAACGTGGCCCTAACAAAAGTCACACAGGCTGCAGGTGGAGCAGGGCATGGTCCCTTGCCCTGCCTGTCCCCAGAGCCCAGGTTCGGATTTCCAGGGCCAGCTCATCAGCAAAACAAATAAAAACAACCCCAGGAAAATAACATCGCTTCAGAGTCAGAAGATCTGGGTCCAAGCCCCGATTCTGCCCCTTACTACCTAGGTGAGCATGAACAGGTGATACCGTCTCTCAGCCTCAGTTTTCTCAGTTTTTAAGGGGATACTAGCACTTCCCAGGGCAGCTGTAGGAGTTACAGATGATAATGTGCCCCAGAGGCTAGTACCTTGTGGCACACAGATAGACACCCCTCTACATTAGCTCCCTTTCAGGCCCCCACTGCTCCTGAGATCTAGCTCAAGGCTTTGGCCTGCTGACCCTGAGAAAGTGTTGGTGAAGTTAAGTAGCAGTTTGTGGAGCGGGGGTGGGGCCGTGCTGTAACCATTCCTCCTTAGCAACTCCCCCAGGGCAGGCACAAGTGAAACCCCTGGAGAGTCAGTGACTGTCAGACCAGCCTGAGGGAACCACAGGGACAGAGCTCCCCTCCCCTCCTTGCCTGTCTGGGTCAGGGTGGAGGCTGGCCTGTGCCCAGTCCCAGGCGAGGGAGGAGCCACCACCCAGGTGGGGAGCCTGGACGCAGGTGTGTCCCAGGCAGTGGGAAGTGATTGCTCCCTGGCCTGTGGAGGCAGAAGAAAGCAGACAGTCCGCCCCAGGATCCAGCTCTGGGAAGCGGGGTTTGTGCTCCACACGCTACCTGGCAAGAAAGCAATGGAAGGGGTAAGGCGTGTGGTGCTGCCTGGGCTGTGGGCTGGTCAAGCGTCTCCTCCTGGAGAGCAGTGGGGAAGGGCTGCCTGTGCGTCTGTCCTGCTTCCAGGCAGGAAAAGCAGTCGGGGTCAGCGTGGCTCAGCTTACCCTGGCCTTGCTCAGGGCAGGTGGGAGTGACGAGGGCAGTGCTGTGTCCCCTGGAGCGTGAGGGACAAGAGATACAGGGCAATGATGGTCGTAGCCCTGACCAGCAAGCTGGACCTCTGACCTGTTCCTGATCCACAGCCTGACTGCCTGTCAGCCTCTCTCCGTGTTTGCTTGCCCTTGTGAACCGCGTCCAGGCTCTGTGGGGTGATGAGTGGTCAGAGGGCTGACCTTGGCACTGGGAAGGCAGCTGTGCTCTGCGGCTTTAGACTGCACTGTGCTCTTTATGAACTGTGTGCCCTGGGGCAAGCGTGTTCCCCCTGCAGAGCCCCAGGACCTTCACTTACAATAGGAAATTACTACTAGGAAAACCGGTTTGTGAGATTACTGGAGGTACTTGTAAAAATAGAGATGACTTTGGGGAAGTACCCTGCGTGGGGCAGGTGGCAGTCTCTGCCCTTTCCATGGTGAGCGCCATTGGCATAGCTGGAGGTCTCACCTGACCATCACCCCTGCCTTTTTCTCCTTCAAATCCCTATTCTCTCTAGTCCCCTCTTCAGTAAGTGGTTTCGTGTGTGTCCGTGTATGTGTGTGTGTGTATGTGTGTGTTGCCTCCGTATCTCTTTTTATTGTACATTTGGCATCCAGTCATTTTCTCCGGGGGGCCACGTAGCTTCCCACCCGGATGTTTGGTTTTAAATCAGGACAGAGGCCTCAGTCATTTCCACTGCTGCTGGTGGGGAAACGCTCCCCTTTGGCACAGGGCGTCTGTCTCCCTGGGCCATTCCCTCACTCCAAGTAGCTGTTAGTTTTGGAAAAGGAAGCTGCTGGTACTGGTTAAGCTTCCTCCTTGGGTTCTCCCCGTGCCCCCCTCTGGGCCATATCACCTAGCAACTTCCGAGAAACACCTCCTTGACGGAGAAGTGCCAGTTTGAATACATTTGGGGTTAAGGAAACTGACGGATTTTGCTGTCCCTGAGGGGCCGGATCCAAACCGGCATTTGTTATTTCAGTTTATCTACATGACAACATGGTGAGGTCATTGCCATTGCCCCATTCTTTTTTTGTGGGGAGGAAACTGATGGTCAGCATGTAACCACTCGCTCAGTGCCCACAGCCTGCAGGCAGCAGAGCTGGGGCGAGAGCTTAGATTTGTCAGTGACAACTATTAAGCACCAGCTGTAAGCCGGGCATCACTCACAAGGGCCACAGCCGGACAACAGACAGACGTTAGGTACGTTAGAAAAACGTACAAAAGAGCACATTCTTTAGCTAATCACCTTTTTATGGGGTAAGCTAATGTGATTTTACAAGGTCTACCACTTAGAAAGAGGAAAACAGATCAAAAGAGAAACATGGATGTTTTCTCATCCTAAAAAGATTTTTTTTTAAAGTTAGATACAATAGATCCTCCATAGCTGACCACCTCCCTACACTGACCACCTCCTTAAGTTGACCTAATTCTCAGAGACTGGACATGCACCACATGGATGTTTCAGTACAGCAGGCCTGGTGCCTTATGTTGACCCTCCGTGTGTTGAGTGGATCGTGACAGTCCCTTGAGAGATCCCCTGTGTGCATTTACTCAGTGTGTGTTTACTAAACACTTGTTTTGTGAGCTCAGGTCCTGTTTTAGATTCTGCAGGTGCAGCACTGAAGTAAACAGGCCAAACTGCCTGCCTTCCTAAAACTAAGATTCTAATGGAAGAAGGTTAGCAGACGCACTGAGACCTCTGCAAGCTGACCGTGTAAGGGACTGTAACAAACTGGTCACATAAAGAACTTCCACTGAGAGGGGGTTGTGCATGTCCGGTCTGTGAACATTAAGTCAACTTGAGGTGGTCACTGTAGGAAGGGGTCATCTATGGAAGGTCTACGGTCTATATACAGGTATTTAGGCCCAGCGGCAGTAAGTACAATGTAGATACGTAAAGAAGAGAAGGGCTTGAGCAAGAATGGCTTCTGTTTTAAATGGGATGGTTTCAAGAAAGAATCAGTGCGAGCAGAAACTTGAAGGAGGTAAGGAAATTGGTCTTCCTAGGAAAGAACATTCTATAGAAAGACAATAGCAGGTGCAAAGGCCCTGAGGTTGGTGCTTCTCTGGTGCATTCAAGGAATGTCTGGAGCAGTGGAAAGAGTGGTCAGAAGTGGTGGGGGTCTGAGCTTGTAGGGTCCTGGATGAGATTTTCCTCTGAAGGAGTTGGAGGGCTATACCTGAATGGTATGGGAGGTACATGGACACAATCCAACTTGCTTTTTAAAAGGATCATCTGGGATGGTGCCTGTGGCTCAGTGGGTAGGGCACTGGCCCCATATACCAAGGGTGGCGGGTTCAAACCCAGCCTCAGCCAAACTGCAACCAAAACATAGCCGGGCATTGTGGTGGGCGCCTGTAGTCCCAGCTACTTGGGAGGCTGAGGCAAGAGAATCGCATAAGCCCAGGAGTTAGAGGTTGCTGTGAGCTGTGTGATGCCATGACACTCTACCAAGGGAACAAAGTGAGACTCTGTCTCTACCAAAAAAAAAAAAAAAAACAAATAAATAAAAGGATCATCTGGCTTTTGTTTTGAAAGTAGACGATAGAAGTTTTTGCTAGCCAGGTAAGAAACTACTATAGTAATCCAGGCAAGAGGGGGTGATGGCTCGGAGCAGTTCCAGCAGTGAAGGTGGCTAGATAGTAGTGGTTATATTCTGAATATGTATTAAAGGGAAAGTCACCAGGATGGATTGGACAAAATAATGCCAAATTGCTGAGGACTCCAAAGTGTGAAGCTGGGCCATCTGAAAGAACAGAGATCACGTTTACTGAAATGACTGAAGACAGAGCCGATTTGGAAGGAGATCAGAAGTCAGTTTCTGACATGATTTGCTCCAAGGACTAGGCAAGCAGTTAAACACCAGGTTTAGAGTTCAAGGGAGAGACACAGGAAGGAGGTGAGTCTAAATGTATCTCCCTTATCTATTCTAGAGATAATGTTGGAACCTAGCAAGTGTTCAGGATATATTACGGGTGGTTTGAAAACGTGGCCTCACATTCCCTGGCATTCTTCCCGTCAAGAGCACACAGTCTTGGCAAGAGAGAATTGTAGCATTTTTGAACTGAGATAGCTAACTGGTCAGGCAGGGAGTTTAAAAAATGGTGCTTGAATTATTAAGGAAGGAGCGTTGGGGTTGTATTGAACTGTCCTTAAGTTTTCCCTTGTCTATTATTAGTCAAATGATTTTAAGTCATGAAATTACAAACTATAGAAAGTAGGAGATTTCTCAAATACCAACCAGTCTGACGACTCCCACTTTATGGAGAAACTTGAGGCGCCAAGGCAGAAAATGTCAACACGCTCCCTAACTACGTCTCCAGCGTGCCCCCTACATGGGGGCTGCCCCTGAAATGTTCTCCTTTACTTGGAAGGTAAAATCTGAGTCAATCTGCTCCCTGGACCCTACTGTCAGGTTCTGCCTTAGAATTTCTGGGCAGGGGAGAGTGTCAAGAAACAGAGTTTTAGTATTAAATGAACAGTAGGACACTGACACAAGGTGCAAGCCTTGTGGGGAGCACGGAGAGTGGGTGCCTCCCCAGGGGCGGGGCTCATCCTGGGCCCATGGAGGAAGTGGCCTCTCACCTGAGCAATGGCGGAGCAGTAGCATTTCACCAGGGAAGGAGGAGGAGAAGGCAGAGAGGACAGCTGGACAGAGGAGCAGCAGAGCTGAGTGGTAATAGCAGGTGAGAGTTGGGGACACTCCTGCAGTGAGGTGTGATTGGAGCAGAAACTGAAAAGCCTGGACTCTGAGGACTTCTGTGGGGACACGATATCTAATGATGAAAGCTGCCCTCGGTGCTTCTTCCCAAACCCACAGGAACCGCCAAGGGGCTTCCCCTCTAAGATGGAAGGTTGAACTCAGTGTTCCTGGAGTCGTGACCTGCTCTGACGTTCTGGGACTGTAGGTCTTTCCCAAGGTTATACACAGCTTATTTTTGACACAACCTAGGTCTAAATGCCTGTGAAACACCACTTAGCAAGTCTTCAGGCAAATTCAGAAGGTGTTACCTTAATAATCCCATTTCTAAGGAATCCATCACACACCAGGGTAACACCTCCAGACATGGACCTGCCACCAAGTAGAGGCCGGACCTGAGGACGGTCTGTTGACAACAAGTTTGTCTGGGGAGAATGAAGTTCTCTGGGGATTAAGACCAGATCATCAAGGATGAGGCACTCATGGGTCCTGGGAGAACTTCTGAGAAGGTGAAGTGATGAGCACCCATTGAGGCACCTGTCAGAGGGGGTGACCATGTGGCATCCAGAAGCTGCTCTGCAGAGTCCTCTTGTGCTGTGTTGTTCTGTCCTTGATGGTGACACCTTCAGTGGCCGGGGCTACTGGGGCTGACACACATGCCACCCTGTGGCACAGCCCTGACCCCAGCGTGCAGCCCATAGTTACTTTCCCACTGAATCCAGTCTTCCCTTTCTATGCAACCACCTTTCTCCAGGGGACAAGTGGCTCTAACAGCCAGAGGCCTGGCTGACACAGCCGCTGTGCTCTGGCGCCGCCTGGCGTCCTCCCACACCAGCTTCCTCGCCTGCCCTGCACGCCCTGCCCTCCCTCCCACTGTCTCTGCACACTGCCCTCTCCAGGGTCTTCCCATCCCTACTGTCACCACTTCAGTCATGACTCGTGACAGGCTCAGACACGCCTCCCTGGGAAGCCTTCCCAGGCCCTGGGCCCTGGTTGGTCCTTCACCCCCTTGTAAGACTGAGGATCAGACCCAGGCCTGGACTTCCAGATCCCAGAGAGCAAGGATTGTGTCTGGCTCACAGAGGCAGCAAACCTGGTGCCTCCAAGCACCTCCGGGGCAACGTGATGGGTTCAAGTCTCGGTCTTTACCATGTACTCACCGTTCAGCTTTGAGCTTAATTCCTCAGTGCCCCAGTTACCCTCATGTGGAAAGGGGAGATGATGATATCTACCTCTTAGCTTTCAGGTGAGGCTTAAATAAATGGATACATTTAAAAGAGCTTAGAACAGCTCAGTGAGCTCAAAGGGCAGTTAATGCTGCAAAATGTTCCAGAGATACGGAGGTGAACCTGCTGTCAGGACGTCTGCTGACAACAAGCTCGTCTAGGGGAGAATGAAGTTCTCTGGGGATTAAGTAATGCTAACAGCAACTGACCCTTCCAAATTCATCTGTTGAAGCCCTCACCCTCAGTGCCTGGAAACAAGCCCTTATTTGAAGACAAGGTCATGAGGTCATTAGGCTCTAATCAATAGGAATGAATGGTGTCCTTGTAAAGCGGGGGAATTTGGACTCAGAGATGCACGTGGGGGTGAGACAACGTGCAGATACAGCAAGAACATCGTGTGAACATGGAGACAGCCAGCTACAAGCCGGGGGGAAGACCTGGGACACAGCCTGCCCTCACAGTCCTCAGAAAGAACCAGCCCTGCGTGGGCACCTTGAACTTGGACTTTTGCCTCCCTTGTTTAAGCCACACCATCTGTGGTGCTTGTTATGGCAGCTGCAGCAAACTAATAATCAGAAAATTAATTAAGTGAATTCATGTGAATACTCTGGGCAGGCCCTTCCCCCATCACGTTTTTTATCATGTTGCTATTTTAATATCTCCAAAAATGACAGCTGCGCTGGGCTCTTCAGAGGAGCAACCTGAGAGGTGTTTATTACCACTCCGCCTGGGAAGTGGACAGAATGGACGCTGGACTACGGTCAGTATTCCTCTCTGACCACTCATCGACTTCTCCATTTTGGTTTTTCGTATGTGTAAAATTTAAAATAATCCTTGGGGAGATTTTAAAAGATTAATCCAAGTAATGAAACATTTTGTTAGGACACGCTAAATACAGAGAAGTTATAAATAATGTGCTTCAGAAATAATAATTGAGCAATTTTGAGTCTTAACACTGGGAAAGGTTGATGTTTTCCTTGTTATTCTATTTTCATTACCATCTTCCCCATTTTGCAAACAGGGCAGAGAATTAGGGTTCAAACTCAGATATGTTTAACTCCAGCGTCCCCATTCTTAACCACTAGTTTGGCTCCTTTTTACCGTGGTGGTAGTAAATGGTGTATGGGATAGAGGCTTAAAAATATTTTTAGGGGCGGTGCCTGTGGCTCAAAGGAGTAGGGCACTGGCCCCCTATACTGGAGGTGGTGGGTTCAAACCCAGCCAAAAAATGCAAAAAAATAAAAATAAAATAAATTATTTTTAAACCAGAGGACCTGAGTGGGGCACAGTGGCTCACACCTGTAATCCCAGCACTCTGGGAGGTGGAGGCGGGAGGATTACTTGGGCTCAGGAGTTTGACACCAGCCTAATCAAGAGCAAGACCCCATCTCTACTAAACATAGAAGAATTACCTAGGCATTGTAGCAAGAGCCTGTAGTTACACCTACTTGACAGGCTGAGGCAGGAGAATTGTTTGAGCCCAGGAATTTGAGATTGTTATGAGCTGTGATGCCACAGCACTCTACCCAGGGCAACAGAGTCAGACTCTGCCTCAAAAAAAACCCCAAAAGCAAAAAAACAGAAAATTTGACCTTGAGTCTGGATCTGCCTTGTGCTTGGTACGTGACCTGAAACAAGTCAATTATGTTCTCTGACCTTCACTTTTCTTATTAATACCTACCTGATAATTTTGTCTGTGAGAATTATATAGAATAATGTATTTGAAATGAATACAATGAAAATAACAAAATTACACTGACATCCTTAATGGTTGACAGAATCAGAATTTCCCTATCCAAAATTTGTAACAGAGCTGACATCAGAATCAAACTATGCAAACCACTTTCTGACCGTGTACCCTTCATTTTTGGTGAACTAGCTGCTTGTCTCAAAGAGTTGAGTGTGATCTTAATCAAGAAAAAAAAAAACTAGTTGGGAAAGGACTTTTAACAATTTGAAGTTTGATATACAAAAACAAACATTATCATTTAAACTTTTAAAGGGTTAACAGAGAAGTACCACCCTCCATACCCTTAAAAAAAAAATCATCCAGAAGTCCGGTGTTCTTCTTCGGTTTTTTTCTTTTTTTGAGACAGAGTTTCACTTTGTCACTGTCGGTAGAGTGCTCTGGCGTCACAGTTCACAACAACGTCGAACTCTTAGGCATAGCGATCCTCCTCCCTCCGCCTGCCGAGTAGCTGGGACTACAGGCACCCCCCAGAATGCCCCGCTAGTTTTTCTATTTTTAGTAGAGACGAGGGTCTCTCTCTTGCTCAGGTTGGTCTCGAACTCCTGAGCTCAAGCAATCCACCCCCTTTCAACCTTCCAGAGTGCTAGGATTATAGGTGTCAGCCAGGATATAGGTGTGAGCCACTGCACCCGGCCTCAGCAGTTCTGCTTTTGAGTTAGGGGCTCAGGGGCCCTTTTCTCCAGATTGTGGAATGGAGGAAAGAGCACTGGATGGGAAGTCTCAAGCCCTCTGCCGGAATCTGGTCTTTGTCACACATGCCTGTGTGCCCTTAGGCAAATTACTTCACCTCTGTGGACCATGCATCCTCATTTACTAATGATAATTTAAATGATAAGACGACATATCTAAGAAGCACCTCGCTTGAAAAATGCCCGGGTAATCTTAGTCTACCTTGCTAGTAACTTTCGAGCTGGGTGGTGGATGCCTGAGGAAGAATTTGGGACATATTTTCCTACCTTGTCCTAATCTCCACGTGGTAGACGGAGACTCTGATGCCTGATTGTAACTCTCAGAAACAAATGAATTAGCAGATATGCAACCAGCTCTATGTTCTTCCGTCCTCTCAGCACCTGCCACGGTGCCATGTTTAGTGATTATTTTGTTAAAATGATATCTCAGGAAGGACAAAAGATGCTATTTGTGGAGTGTCCACTCTGTGCCAGTCTCTGGGACTAGATGCATTATTTTATCCAAACCGCACAAATTCTCACAGAGAGATATTATCCCCATTTTACAGATGAGGAAACAGAGTTTCTTTGGGGTTATGGAATTTTGTCCGAGGTGTAGCATTTCAAGCCTGGGAACCAGGATTTGAACCAGATGTTTGACTTGAAGTTATTAGATGCTCAGTATTGACTGTCGGTGGAAAAGGAGGCACGAGGTAAGGATGAACCTTCACCTGGTGTCTGGAAAGTAATCAAACAATTGCTAGAAATTTTTTATGTCATGGGGGGTGTTGCCGGGCTCTGTTTCTCTGCTGGGAGTTGTATTACTGTGAATGTGTGCTAGGAAGGAAGGAACATCTTTTCTGAAAGGAACTTGGGAACACTAAGAAGGTTGACCGTGCCATTTTCCCTGGGGGTTCTGTGTGGTCCAACTACTTTTGTGTTTCCAAGCAGAGGCTCAAGTTGTGTGCTTGGGTTTCTTGGCATCAGTGCCCTGAGATGCTGCTCTCTTTTCAGCTAGGTCTGTACTTCCAACAGCCTGTAGCACCATTCTAGAGATTCTGGGAGAGAGGGACTCTTACAGACCGTGTCCTTTAAAACGTCAGCTTCTGAACCCCACCTATTGGCTGTGTGAGTTTCAGCAAGTGACTCAACCTCTCTGGGTCTCTCCATGGGAGTGCCTACCTCACTAATGACAGTGCCCACCGTAGAGCAGCTGGGATTTGTTTATGCGATGCATGTGTGTGCTCAGTACATGTAGTTGTTGACAGCAATGATAGTGATATCCACTGGATGAGTTGCCAGTCTACCAGGAAACAGAAAACTAAATAGATATTTATAATAAAATATGTTTTGGGTTTTTTTTTTTTTTTTGAGATAGTCTCACTCTGTCACCCTCAGTAGAGTGCCGTGGCGTCATAGCTTACAGCAACCTCAAACTCTTAGGTTCAAGAGATTCTCTTGCCTCAGCTTCCCAAGTAGCTGGGGTTACAGGCATCTGCCACAACACCCGGCTATTTTGTTGTTGATGATGTAGTTGTCATTGTTGTTTAGCAGGCCCAGGCCAGCTTTGGACCCCGCCAGCACCTGGGGATGTGGCCAGTGCCCTAACCACTGAGTTCACAAAAATTGATTCAAGATGGATAAAAGACCTAAATCTAAGGAAAGGAACAATTAAAATCCTCAAAAAATGTGTTGGGAGAACACTTGAAGCTATAGGCCTGGGGAAAGACTTTATGAAGAAGACTTCCATGGCACTTGCATCAACAACAAAAAATGGGACTTAATGACACTGAAAAGCTTCTGTACAGCTAAGGAGACAACAACCAAAGCAAATAGACAACCTACACAATGGGAAAGGATATTTGCATATTTTGAATTGAACAAAATCTTGATAGCTAGGATCTACAGAGAACTGACATTAATCAACATAAAAAGAGCCAACAATCCCATATATCACTGGGTAAGAGAGATGAATAGAACATTCTCTAAAGAAGACAGACGAATGGCTAACAAACATATAAAAGAATGCTCAGCATCCCTAATTATTAGAGAAATACAAATCAAAACTACTCTGAGATATCATCTAACCCCAGTGAGAATGGCCCACATCACAAAGTCTCTAAACCGCAGCTGCTGGTGCAGATGTGGAGAGAAGGGAACACTTTTACACTGCTGGTGGGACTGCAAACTAATACAACCTTTTTGGAAGGAAGCATGGAGAACCCTCAAGGAACTCAAGCTAGACCTCCCATTTAATCCTGCAATCCCTTTACTGGGCATCTACCCAGGAGGAAAAAAATCCTTTTATCATAAGGACACTTGCACTAGACTGTTTAATGAAGCTCAATTTACAATCACCAAAAAAGCCTAAATGCCCACCAATCCAGGAATGAACTAACAAGCTGTGGTGTATGTATACCATGGAATACTATTCAGCCACTAGAAAAGATGGAGACTTTACATCTTTTGTATTAACCTGGATGGAAGCAGAATATATTATTCTTAGTAAAGCATCATAAGAATGGAGAAATAAGAATCCTACATACTCAATTCTGATATGAGGACAATTATTGACCTAATACATTGTGTGGTGGGGGGTGAGGGATGGAGAGAGGAGAAAGAGGAAAGTATGGAGGGGTGGGAGGTCACAGTGTGTGGTACACCTTTTGGAGGTGGGACACAATTATAAAACGTTCTTTATCTAACAAATGCAATCAATGTAACCTGGTTCTTTGTACTGTCTATGAATCCTCAACAATAAAATAATAATAATAATAATAATAATAATATAATATGGTAAAGGCCATGATAGAAAACACACAGGATTAAGGATCATGGAAAGAGGAAACATATCCCAAATAGAAAGAGGGTCAGAGAGAGCCCAGGGGTAGCACAGCTGTCCTAGAAACAGTTGCATCTCTTAAAATGGGTAAGTCTGCAGACTCTGTATGGGATTGCTGGATCAAATGGTGGGTCTAAGTTCCTTGAAGAATCTCAGTACTGTTTTCCATAGGGGTTGGACTAATTTGCAGTCCCACCAACCGTGTATAAGCAGGCCTTTCTCTCTGCATCTCTACCAGCATCTGTTGCTTTTGGACTTTTTAATAAAAGCCATTCTGCTAGGAGTAAGGTGATATCTTATTGTGGTTTTAATTTGGATTTCCCTGATCGTTAGTGATGCTGAGTATTTTTTTCATGTTTGTTGGCCATTTTTCTATCATCTTTTGAAAAACTTCTGTTTGGGTCTTTTGCTCACTTATAAACAAGGTTGTTTTCAAACACCCACCTCATGGGTACAATGAACACATTTCTGAAGGGCACCTTTACGTCTCTGACTCTAGTCATATGTCAAAAATATTTGTACCCTCTTAATATTTTGAAATAAAAATGTGTAAAAAGTTTTTAAATGTAGGCTCTGAAGTCAGATTAACTGGGTACAAATCTCATCTTGGGTACGGGCATTGGAAAAATTACCTGAGTCTCTCTATGCTTCAGTTTCTTCATCTATACAATGAAAATAATATGAGAACCTGTCTAATAGTTTTGTTATTAATTTTTGTAAAGGTTACATGAGTCATATATATAAAGCTCTGACCATATCACCTGGGGCAGGTGCCAAATACTGGCTATTATAACAAACTTTTTATACTTCTGAAATGATAGAATTTGTAGACATGCAGGGTCTCAGAGAAATATGTGGCAATGACATTCTTGACTCTGGAGAAATAAAATGAAAACAAGGAAGGAAATTTGTTATAGAATAGGGTAAACTAGAATCATAAAACCCAGGTTCCCATTCTAGATGCACAACCGTGGGCAAGTTGTTTAATCTTTTTGAGGTTAAGTTTCCTCATTTGTAGAAGGGAATCGATAATACGTCATCTGCCTTCTTTCAGGATGGTTATAAAGATCAAATGAGATCATCTACGGGGAAGTATTTTGTGAACTTTAAAGCAACATAGAAAATGTAAGGAAATTATGATTAGGATGTAATTAATGTATAATAAATACCTGGTGACAAGAGGTGTAAAGATTGAACTTCAACTCACTCCCACTCTGCTAATTTCACTCTTTGAATATTTTTTTTTCAAATTTGCTGTCATTTGCTATAGAATTGATTAGATATGTAGGGAATGTTTTTAAACAACCAAGCTCAACAGCATGTTAATAATTTGGAATACTGGAATAATATTGGAGCTGCATATTATTAATAATTTGGAATACTATAATCTGGTGAAATCTCCATACTTGTAATATTAACACCTCGACCTGACCCAAGGTTCGGGGGAATTTTAAAAGGGGAAAGCAAATATTAAAGTGCTAGTCTCAGAACCGAGAGACTCCTTTAAGAAAAAACGGGAGAAATAGAATTAACTGGCCTTGCCACCAAAAGAGTAGATGAGGTTGTATGCAAAACAGAAATCTGATTTGGAAAAAAGTTTTCATGTCTTTGTGGCTAGTCTTATTTGGGCAAAAGTATGTTAAATTCCTTATGAATGACCCTATAGATCTTGCCTAAGAGAAAATTATACATCCTTACCAAAATTGAATATACTTCCATCTTTCTTCATTTATTTTTTTTCTCCTTCATTCTACTACAGTTTATCTATAATTGGCCTATTTTTAGGTTTCCTGTCTCTTTACCTAGCTAATTTCTCTATCCTCCAATTCCAAGGTCAAAAGCCATTTCCTTGTAGAAGCTTTCACAAGCCACCTCGATAATATTATGGACAAACATTATTGCTCCCCTCACAATTCCCAGCTTCTCGCAGTTAGACCAGAGTCTTTTGACATGTCCTGGCCAGTGGGCTGTGCTTGTGAGTAGACTTGATGTTCCAGGCACCTGCAGGGAGGTGTGAGTCCACAGCTGTGTGTTGAGGTGGTGGCATCGCTAAATGGTCAGTCCTTCACTGACGATGAGGGTCAGAGTTTGCCTCTGTCTCATATGGGACATCTAGCATGCACCCGCGTGTTTGTAGGAAAGAGAACTTTAGATTAAACCACTGAGATTTGGGAGTTGCTACAGCAAGACCAGCCTACCTGACAACTGTATATCCCAGTTTCACGTCACAGCATATATACTATGCATTAGTTTCCTATTGTTGCTGTAATAAATTGTCATGAACCTTGTGGCTTAAAGCACCACAAATTCATTCTCTTACAGGTCTGTGGGTCAGAAGCCTAAAATGAGTCTTCAGGGCTGTGTTCCTTCTATAATCTGCCTCTTGCTTTTTCAGCTCAGGGATCAGCTACATTCACTGGCCCCTGGTGTCTTCCTCCGGCTTCAAAGTGAGCCATGAAGTGTCTTCCTTCTCTCTGATCTCTGCTTTTCATCCTCACATCTTCTAAGACTGTGGCCCTTCCATAAGGACCCTTGTAATTACCCTGAGCACACCTGGATAATCTAGAATAATCTCCCCATCTCCACAGTTTCTTTTACCATGTAGTACTTTTACCATGCAACATGGTAAAACATAATCATAGGTTCCACGGATTAGGTCATGGGTGTCTTTGGGGGGCAGGGGGACATTATTCAGCCTATGACAGTCCCAGCTTATCCTGACCACTGGGTAACCTGAACTGTTTTCAGAGTATGTATCACAGTTTAAAAAAAAATTCTTGTATAGATGTCAATTTAATTTTTCCTACTCTAGATTGTAAATTTCATTAGGAAAAAGCAGTGCCTATTTCTTATTCACCGTCCTCCCTTCTGATTGCTTCTATAATTAAATAACAACAACAGTGATGATAATAAGTAATATTTTTTGGACTAGGTCTTGGGTCCTTTCTGTGAATAATATAATTTAATCTGCACCATAATGTGACAAGAATAAGCGGCATTACCAGTATCATTATTGGTTTTTTTGTGTTCTGGGCACCAGGCAAGGGTCAATGTCTATGTCAATCTTATGATGCAAACAGGTGCATCCTCACGTCACTTCTCAGGAAATAGGTGGGCAAAAAGCTGAACCAGCTTTGTCAAGGTGACAGAGCTGGAATTTATAGAGGTAGGATTCCAACTTAAGCCTTTTTCACCCAAAGCCCATGTTCTTAACCCTATTTCTGCACTTGAAGTTGCTCTTAGTCTAGGGGAGGAGTGGAAAATGTCAGAGGCAAAGACAGCATCACAGAGACTGCAGCTGAAGGAGGTTCAGGATTTCTGGGGGCACAGAGGAGCCGCCACCGCTCATAGCATACCTGACGAAAACCTTCCTCAGGGAGTTGCAACTGAGCTGACTCAAGCAAGACACATATGTTTTCAGATAATAAACAGGATATGAGCATCCTAGGACGAAAACGAAAGATGTACAAAAGTGTGGAGGAGTTCATTCTGTCCCAGACAGCGACGGGGTGTCTGCTCGGGTCCGGGCATGGTGTTAGGAAACCCAGAGGTGAACAAAGGAGAGAAGCGTGAATCCGATGCTCTGTCACCTTGACAAAGCAGCTAAGTTCTCTGTCCCCTACATCCTGAGAAGTGAGATGGGGATGTAGCCGTTCACATCCTGAGATGGCCATAGCATCAACCCTGGCCTGGTGCCCGGCACAAGAAAGCCCACAAGAGCTAAGGCTGGCGGTGGAGAAAAGTGCGTATTTAGGAGCGATGAGAGGAAACTAGCTCTTCACAAGACACGCGTGTTGTGTTTTGCACTGTCCAGAACACAGCCTTGTACTAGCAGGCACTCAACTAGTAGCTGAATGAGTAACCTCTGTCCACCTTGATAGCAAGCCATTTGACTAACAGCTCTCTTAGGACCGAGAACATCTGCTCACCATGGTCACCACTTAGACGCACAGTGGGGCCGCTGAGGTGCACAGTGGTGCTGTTCACTCGGTGGACTGCGTGATGGTCTCTGATCACAGCATAGAACTGTTATACCTTAGGCTATGCGAAATATATAACAACACAATAGACAGCCAACTTGGTAGCCGGGTTCACATCTACTGGTGGGTTAACGTTTGTTGATTAAATAAGCTAATGAGTGAAGAGGGAAGGCAGGAAGGCTCCTCAGCCTCTTGTTCACGGAAGGAGCATTAGTTAACTCTGTGCCAGACGTGCAAACCCACACGTCTGTTCACAGGTAGGGAAGAGGTGTTAGGTGACGGCCTCAAAGCATACATGGAGTGAGGGGAAGCGCCAAATGAGAAACCCCGGCTCTCCCGATCACTGCTTCCCCACTATGGCACACAGCATGCCGTGTGTCTTTAAAGCCATCAGTGCGTGGTTTGCTGCCAAGGGCCGGGAATGTTTGTCTCCTAAGAAACACACCCTGGGCTGCAGGGTGTGTTGTGGGCCCCACGCAGCTGGCAGCCTCCCAAGGTGAAGGAGATTGGGAGCTGCGCCGGGAGTCTCCGTCAGGGACTGGTGTGTAACTAATTGCCACGATAAACCTTTCTCACAAGAGGATCTGGCTGTGCTAGTTCTTTGAGTAAAGAAGATCCCAAGGTTTGGTGAGTGGATTAGCAGAACACATATTTAGAAAGCACATTTGTCCAGCATCAATAATTCGGAGGGAAGAAGTGTCATCTCCGAATAAGAGCCTCTCAGACACTCCTCAGCTGCTTTTCTTAACCCCTTGTGTCCGTGAATCAAGCTGTGGTAGCATGTTAGAGAGAGATGGGGATTCGAGGCCCCACGGCCTCAGTCTGCCATTCATGGGCAAATCCATCTTAGGTGAGCAACTTGACCCTTCAGCTTCAGATTCTTCAATTAAAACAGAGCTACTCATTTCTCCAGGGCGGCATGGTGGTGGAGTAAATGAAATAATGTATGAAAATGGGGGCAGCACCTGTGGCTCAGTGGGTAGGGCGCCGGCCCCATATACTGAGAGTGGCAGATATGAACCCAGCCCCAGCCAAACTGCAACAACAACAACAAATATAGCTGAGCACCTATTGTGGCAGGCACCTATAGTCCCAGCTACTTGGGAGACTGAGGCAAGAGAATCCCTTAAACCCAGGAGTCTGAGGTTGCTGTGAGCTGTGATGCCATGGCACTCCACCAAGGGCAACATAATGAGACTCTGTCTCAAAAAAAGAAAGGAAAAGAAAATGGCCTAAACCAATGTAGTATAGTGAAAAGAGCTTGAGTTTCAGATTTAGACCCTGTTGCTAAATCTAAACTTACCTCTTAATGCAAATTTTGACAACACCCGTAATAATATTAATGACAATAATCATCGTAATTAGCATTTCTAGAAAATATACTGCATAGCAGGCACTGTATTGAACACAACTTAAACGTCTCGATTAACCGGCAATAGAGTGACTACGCGGTTGCCAGTTTGTTGATGGGGACTGATGCAGTGAAGGTTAAAATCAAAATTGTCGGCTCGGTGCCTGTGGCCCAATCGGCTAAGGCGCCAGCCACGTACACCTAAGGTGGCAGGTTCGAATCCCCAGCCTGGGCCCGCCAAACAACAATGATGGCTGCAACCAAAAAATGGCCGGGCGTTGTGGCAGGTGCCTGTAGTCCCAGCTACTTGGGAGGCAGAGGCAGGAGACTCGCTTGAGCCCAGGAGTTGGAGG